>VXAD01007929.1:5936-49567 GCA_013399195.1 Dicrurus megarhynchus | reverse complement strand
AGGTAGAGTTGAGAAGGAGGGAGGGGTGGGTGGGGGGAAGGTTTTTTATGGGTTCATTTTACTTCTCATTATCCTGCTCTGATTTTGTTAGTGTAATAAGTTCAATTAATATCTCTAATTACAGCCTGTTTTGCCTGTGATGATATTTGATGAGTGATCTCTCCCAGTCCTTATCTCAACCCATGAACCCTTCATTATATTTTCTCTCCCCTATCCCACTGGAGAGTGAGAGAGTGGATTTGGTGGGTGCCCGGCATCTGGCCAGGGTCAACCCATTACATAGAGCAATGCAGAAAATTGATGCCTTTTGTTGCAACAGAGTTGGGTCCATCTGCTCGATTTCAAACTTTCTGAGCCTGTTATGTGGCCCAGAAAGCACAAGCAGGGATATCAGGGGGCTTGTGAGTGTCACTGACCATCCAATACTTACTAATAAAATGAGAACCGGTCCTCTCAAGCAAACTAATGACTTTCAAAGGCTCTCATGGATCTCTCCATACCTAGCAACAAGTCCCTGTTGCTAAACGTAGGTGTTTCTGGAGGATTATTTGTAACAACTTCTCCAAGTGTCTCTCCTAGCTGTATCCATTAATCCATGTGGAGTGTTTTGTACAGGGACTCCCCCTATAGCAAAGACATAGCAGCTGCGAGAGCAGAAATCCTTAGAAACTTGGAAGTTTATCAACACAACTTTCCCCACCACTTCTAAGCAAAGGACAGATGAAGAATTTAATTTTTTTTTTCAATTTCAAAGATTTCATTAAAGGAAAAGTGCATCTCTTTCCATAAAATACTTGTATCACTCTTGGTTTATGTATTTTTAAATGGCTATTTTCATAATGACAAGCACAGACAGCATGAGAATTGCTTTGATTTCTAGGAAAAGTAATGTTCCCTGTAAAATAGATTTCTTTTTCATTGTTTTTAGCCATCCCTCTACCTTGCGTTTATTTTTTTGTTTTGTTACTAGCTGAAACAATGTCACTGGATATCAAGGACCTGCTGGGTTTTTTTATTATTACACTTGGATGTTCTGGATCAGTTCTAGTTTTGGGGCAAACCAGCCCCATTTGCCTGCCCAAACACTTTCAAGCTTACACAGATCATCAGCAGATACTAAAGTCTCTGGACACTCATGCTGTCCCCAGAGACCCCTCTTGGCACATCTTTTCATTTTTACTTGACTCCAGCTTGTGTTCCTTGAACTTTTGCTCTGTTCCTCTGACCTTGGTATTGCAAAGTGTCACACTTGGGGGTGAACAAAACAGGAACAAAACACTGTACAATAAACTCTTACAGAAGACTGATTGCATTCCACATGAAAATCTGGCATAGCTGGGACTGCTCATTAACTTCTCTGCAAAAATCACAGAAAATCGTAACACCAGAGGTACAGCCATTTAGGAAACCACCCCAGTTCATCATCAATCAGACAATAGTAAAGTATGAAGCTGAACAGCCCGAGTTCAAAGGTTTCAAACGGGCAAATAACCTTTCTCGATGGCAACACAACTTAAAGGACTTCAGTTTCAAACAAGTTCATATGTTTTTAAAAAAATACACAAAAACTACTGTCCTTCTGCCTTTTTTTGGTGACCTTTTGTTTTCCTGATATTAGTTCAGTTCTTGGTAAATAAGGAGCTTTCAAAAAAAAAAGAAGGGGAAAGGAAATCAATATTTTTGTCCATTTAGCAGGCCTCTCACAGTTCAGTGACATTCAGGAAGCAAAGAGTAAAGAGACAAGGAATCAATGTGTAAGAGGAGACTGCAGATCATATTCAGCCTGCTCAGCTAAGCAATCAATAGCTCCTCTAGCTTCTACTTTGAAATGCAAGTGAGCTGGTCAGGCTGCAATGTAAAATCAATGTTGAGTATGGATGGTCTACAATGGAAAATGCCAATCTGGTAAAACAGAAATTTTCATGGGACCATGCCCTCTTTGACAAGATTTTTTTGCCCCAGGATAGAATTTATTAAGGGGAAACACTGAGACAGAGGAAAAAGCCTTGCATATCTTGATATTCTGTGCACTGCCTCAAGAACGAGCAAACTGGTTCACACCTCTGCTTTCTCTTCAGTTTGGCAGGAGGGCCATATCAGGATCTACACTATCACAGGTGTAGATTCTCAGAATTCAGATTCTCAGAAATCTGTTTCCAATTTTTTTTCCATTCCTTAGACGAGCCAGCATGAGAGCAAGAGCATTTCTGAAATCTTAAGAAGTTTCCAAAGGAAGGAAAAACTGCTTCTTATTCTCTACATAATAACAAAAAAGACAAAGCAAATTATATTTTCTTCAGTGTCTTCTTGCAAGACAGCAGGACAGTCACTTCAGTTACAAAATCAAAGATCTCTGTAAGAAAGAAATTCCCTGGAGTTGGGCTATAACCGCATACATTAGTCTTTCCAGTAGATCTGCAGAGACTGCAAACCACAGGGACACTTTATCAGCAGCTTGTGGGTAAATTTTGCACTTTGCTGTCTCACCAGTTACATGGGTCAAAGAAATGATCAGCCTTTCCAAATCCATCAGAATAATCACCCCTCAGTGTAAGATTTTTTCTTTTTCCCCTGCCTTTTGTCGTGGTTCTGCCCAGGACAGAGACGGTGATGAGACAGGACGGGAGATCTCTGAAGTCAGGTC
The DNA here is from genome assembly GCA_013399195.1 of Dicrurus megarhynchus. Classification (NCBI taxonomy): domain Eukaryota; kingdom Metazoa; phylum Chordata; class Aves; order Passeriformes; family Dicruridae; genus Dicrurus; species Dicrurus megarhynchus. The sequence goes on along the minus strand of VXAD01007929.1, from coordinate 46,923 downwards.
TTAGAGCATGAGTTTTATTGTGAAGGAGCAGGGGACCTGCTAGGAGCTGCCAGACACAGCTCAAGGCAGGTCAGAAGGCAGAGAAGAAGAATACAGAATACAGAACAGAATACAGAATAGGAATAGGATACAGAATACGGAATACAGAACAGAGTACCTTTTTTCCCATTTACATCTCAATAAATCATCTTCTGTGCTGAATATTCCAACCTACATCAACCAATCTAGAACAAGCTACAAATCCTATAGCATTTACATACAGCCTATAAGAATCATTGTATTACCATATGGCGTTATATTTTAAACCCTAAAAACTGCTTTTTGGACCCTCTGCCAAGTTGGCAGGGTCTGCTCTGACCCTTGGACCTTTCTGTGAGCAGAGGGCTTTTGTTTCATCAAAGGGGATCAGTTTCAGTCAGCTATACCATTGTTTTTCAGTTGTTCAGTAACTGTGGCTTGGTATCTCAAAGCTTGTTTTCATCTCAATCTTGCCTAGAGTTTCCATACTCTCAGCATCTTTTGCTAGGCACTCAAAATTATATGGTTTTCTGATTTCATTGAGCCCAACACCTCAGTGTGGGTATAAACACCATGCCCCGTGGCAGAAAAGAAAACTGGGCCCTGTGTATATAGGTCATTATCGACTGCAGATCCTCCCTAGCTGCAAAATTAGGAAAACTGTGACTTGCAGAAACTTTATCTTATATTCCTTTGCCAAGTACTGCATATACGACTTTCTTAAAACATTATACTTGGAAAATAAACAAACCTGTCTTCTTCTTCTTCTTTCTCAATAGTAAAAGTCTTTTTGTGGAGTGATTTCTACTTATTACAAAGGCCACCATCAATCTTTGAGGTGATAACCAGAGTAGATCTAAGTTATATTTGCACCCTCTCTGCGGTATAAAAAGGGTTTCAGTTTAAATGGGAATCAGGCCCAGATCCCCTTTAAGACTGCAAAATCTTTGGCTGTGTCTGTGCAATACAAAGAAGAGAGATGTGCACATGATGCTGAATCTTCTAATTTCATTATTCTCTCTGGTATCACTTGTAACTTTGGAGCATTTCTTATACCCCTGGGCAGTCATCCAGCAACGGACTTCCCTCCTACTCCACAACTCACTGGTCCTTTAAGGAGATACATACTACACAATCCACCTTTATATAACCTCCTTTGTAGTGATTCCATTAGTGCAGTTGCTGCTTCCAGACAAGCGATAAATATCTGATACATCCCAAGTGAACAGGAGTGCTCACAGGCTAAAGATTTCTCTGACTTCTGATTTTAAGTTAATTTATTTCAAAAAGCATGTTTCCAGATATGTGGGGACTGTGAGAAAAATACCACCTGCAGGAAAATCTGCTGAATTTGGTTTGTATGGGAAGACTCAACTAAAAGGTAAAGTTATTCTTTTTTTTGAAATGTACCCTTGACTCACCCTAACACAGAAGAGACTTCTTGTAAATGTGTGAATACTTGTGCTAATGCCTAAACACATTTGGAGTCATAAAGCGCCACTTGTAGCAGCTTCACCTCTAACTTCATGTATTTCCTTTTTAAAGATGCAAATTTGCTTTACAGACATTAAGTTTCAGTGTACTCCATATGGACAGATTAGAATTGCTTTGCAATACACCTGTGGAGGTAAAGTTTAGGGAAACCAAGTCAGCAGGATCAGATCTTAAACTAAGTCTGCAGCATATGCTGAAAATACACCCCCTGGTCTCCAAAGTGATTCTGCACTTAAAAGCCAGCTTCTGACCTCTGCTGTAACTCATCATACTTCCACTTCATTCTCCACAGCCTCTTTCCCACTCAAATTTCATCTAAATAGGTCATCACTCACCTTGAAACATCTGCTTGGAAAATTAAAATATGCATTTTCTCTCACTGAATTACTGGCACGGATTACCCTGTTTCCATGTTACAGGAAATCCGCCATAACGTCCCACTCATTGAAGAGCCACCTACTGCTCTGTCTTATGTAATGAATTTTGCTTTTCACCTGTACTCCATTTCTAAACCCGTTCTGAGTCAAAACCCCAATATATTTTTATATATTTTTATATAGCTGAGCCCCAAACCAAATTACAGCACTCAGTCATGGTAATCATGGCAGGAGCTGTTGGGGACTTCCCTCATACCATGGAGCTTAGAGTAAAAGTTTACTTCAGCTTTCTCTGCTCATTCAGAGCAGTTGGGCCCCACTAGATCCAGAGGTAGTGAAATACTTTCACACAAAATTGTTGCCAGAATCTCAGCTGAAGACCAGTTTCCTAGAATTTAAATGGTATCACAGCACTGGGAGGGAAGGGAGGCAGACTAGTGTCAGTGCTGCTGTCCTACATGCAGTGCACGAACTAAGCTGAAAATCAATCTGACCTAAATTAATTTAAGAAAGTCTGAATTAAAAAAAAACCTTTAAAACTAGCTGTGGGTCCTCAAACCTGGAGTCAGGAGGTGACAGTGAAGTACAGGTTGGCTCCACCATGCAGAATCCAGGCTTTCTCAAAACTGGTTTCAGAAAGCACACCAAGTGCCTTTTGATCACTTTTTCCTGGCTGCAACTGTCAGAGTGCCCTGCAGAATGTAATTATTCTCTTTTGTAACTTCTTCTGCACTGTCATTCCTCAAGACAATTTTTCCTTTCCCTGCTTTTCCTGCTCTGTGAGGAAATGATGTAGTTTGAAGCTGAGGAGAAGAGGTGTTTTGGCTGCCGTGACAGGGAGCACCTCTGCACAGACAGAAGAGGACACCACAGCCACATACTCCTCCAGCAGCTCCTGTGGTCCCTGCTCTGACTCAGGTCCCCACTGCACCATGCTGACAGGTTGCTAGCAGGGATTACGGCCCGCTGCTGTCAACACCTCTCAACCAGGCGGTAATGACATCTGCAGAAGATCCGTTTAGCTTTAATAAAGAATAAAGGCTATTTTTACAAAGCTGCCTGCCTGCAGTGATATAGCAACAATTGCCAAAAAAGTCTAAGCTTATTCTAATATTTCAGACCTGTAATACTTAAATTTCAATGTTCACATGAGTGGTAGTGATACACTAGTGAGCCTTTCTTGTCCATTTGCAACACCTTCAGAGCTCCATAGCTATCGCAGTGGAAATGAGATAAAGAATTGCAAACCACTGATCTTCCTAAAGTGCTATCTGGTGGATATTACATGGGCTGCACAATGTCTTCTCTGAGGAAATTTCGTAAGTAGAAGCCAGACACAAAACAGAAGCCAGTCTTTTGACAGAGGAAAAACTGCAATTATGCTGCTGCTGGCATTCACATATCTGCTCATGCAACCAAAAGCAGTTGTTCACAGATACTTTATTCTACCACCATAATACACTGGACAGAAAAGACATGGGAGCTTGCTCCCATGCATGCCTTTCCCAGCCCAGTAGGAAGCTACTGATGATTTATATTGATTGAGCTGTGCAGGTTGCAATTGCACGTTTTCAGTTCCTAGGTTCAGAGGTTTATGCATCCCCATCACAAACCACATTAATAAAATCAGCAGAGGTTTATGTATCACTGTAGTACAGCACTGGGTTAGTAGAATATAGCTGCCAGGGACAGGCCATCTGCCACATGGAACAATTTCTAGAGAACAATTTCTGTAGTAAGAGGAAAGGTAAGAAAAACTGGGAAGTAAGAGACTGGCCTACAAAAAGGAAAGAAACAGCCAGAGTCCTACTGTTCTGGCCTTTATCCAAACTACTTTTTGTTTTGATACTTTCAAAGGACTGTACTTGACCCTTGTCAAGACGTGTACATCAGAATCCTGTCTTTTAATTGTCAAATGTTCGCTTTCAGTTCCAGCCTTGGAGCCTGCAGAATGCAGTTGCAGAGCTTGCTAGTGCCCAGCACCAAGGCAGGGATAGCCACATCAGGGCACTTTTCCCACCTCATCCCAGATTCTGGCTGCCATCAAGTGGCACAACAGCACCGTTCTGCACCTGAACTCCTGAACTGTCCAGTGCTCAGCTTGAGCAGCATATTGAACCCATATCCCCCCAGAAAAGCCTACAGTTCTTCCCTTGACAAGAGATGCACCCAGATGATGAGTGATTTGGCAAAGGGATCACATCCCATATGAAACTGTAGGCCGGAGACCTAACACAGTGCAGTGGTGAGGTCGACAATGCGGAGAGAGACACACAGAGCTGACCCAAGCATAAAAGAGCCCACAGAGAAGGAAAAACCTGTGAAACTGAGACAAGTATTAATATTCTCAGAGTTTATCCCAGAGGAAACTCTCCTCAGTGACAACACAGAGACAGGGCAGTACAAGGCACCCCCATCCCTGGAAGTTTTCAAAGCCAGGTTAGATGTGGCTTTGAGCAACCTGGTCCACTGGAAGGCGTCCCTGCTCAGGGCAAGGGGGTTAGAACTAGATGGTCTTTAAGGTCCCTTCCAACCCAGATCATTCTTTGATACTAATGCACAGAAGCATGGTCTGAATATTCTTTATGGGTTTTCTCAAGACCCACTTTAGCAGAGAGGCTTTTTACATCCTTGCCCAGGTTTTCCAGCAGCCTGTCCCACAGACTGCTGGCCAAGCCTTTGTCTAAAGCACATCTGCACAATTAAAATTATTTTCAAAAATGTTAAAGGCAAAGGGGTTTCTGCCTTGATTTCAAGGGACCAGGTCATCCAAGTGGTTTGGAGTTGCCACAAGTCCCTCTATTTATCCATTGCCTAGAGCAGTGGAAAATGGTTCCTGAAGAATACAAAACTCATTATTAATAGCAGTTTCATGTGCACTAGTAGGGATTTTGGTACCAGAATTTTTCCTAGTTCCCACTGGTTTAAATGAAGCGATAAAATTATCATCCTGCTGAAAATTCTGTGAACCATTGTTGCTTTTTTTGGCCAGGAATGAGGAAGTATCTTTTCAGTTCAGTTATTAGCATAAAATAATTAGACTTTGGGGTATATTTTGCTCCCAGTGCATATACATAACTTGCATTAATATTAATACGGACTTCTCTATTCACACTCATTGAAAGGAGCCCGTACCTCAAAGGACTGAGAAAAGCAAAAGCATATTTAGAGTTTAGTCTATCACCAAAAATTTCCACAGACTCCTGTAAACTGCTGTCTTCATTATATACTACTTTCTCTTCCTAGTTTATTTCCAATGAGACAAATGTTTAGCAAATCATGGAAGAAAATAATTTGCTCAGGATTTCCACTGCAGGCAATCAAAAATGATGCATGCAAATTCTATGGAAATTGCTCTTTGTGTCCAGACTTTGAAACCAAATTCACATTATGGTGTCCACAGAATAAAAATTTAACAGAAAAGCTTCCCTCGTGAAATTGTATTTCTTCTGTATGAGAAGTGATAAATCTCTGATTAATACTAACAGTGCCTACTGCATGCCCATTTAGGGGCTCTTCATATTTCCAAAAAGCCAGAATTAATTTGTGTTACATCAAGCACTCAAGAAGTATCTTCCCAAGCAACAAAAGGGAGATTTGGGAAGATAAACTATTACAGCAGAAGGATTCACTTCATGACAATTTGAAAAGATGCCTTGACCAGCACCAGGATATAAAGTTCTACGTGTCTTGGGCCTGAAGAAGTGTAAAATATCCATTGCTAAATGACAGGATCATAGACATGGCAAGTCGTCACCATGCAATGACATCAGAGGTAACGTCCTTTGTTCTGGGCCTTTCCTTTAAGGGCAAGGTGAGCTGTACCTACAAATGACCAGCACCAAAGAAAAATGGCAAACAACGAAGTGGTGCCAATGATACAGCAGAATTCTGTAACGGATGAAACTGCCGAAGCCTTGGCTCAATATATCATTTTATGAGAATGAGGGTAATAGTAGTGTTCTGCAACACAGGGAAACCTGAACAAAAAAAACCAGAAAAGCTCTGGGGTCCATGAAAAGGACTGAAAATTTCCTTCATGTCTTCTGGGTAGGGCCCCTCATCATTCTTCACTTTCCTTTCAGAGAAGGTCAACCCAGTTATTATTGTTATTCTCTCTTGTTTCATCTCACCCCATTTCACCATGGACTGAATTGCAAATGAGATCCAAGTAATGCTCTAGCTTAGAAAGAACTTCTTAAAATGCAATCATATTCCCTATCCCAACACCAGCTGCTCCTGCAATTAAAAAAAAAAAGTGAGAATGGTGTCAGAGGAACAAACAGTCAGGATGGAGGAGGCAGGAATACTTAAACTCAGGAACACCACAGCGAAAAAAAAAATGGTGAGCCTCTACAGTGGAACAACAGTGTACATTTGGTATTAGCTTCTTGGCAAAGATTCAGTTCTCCAGAAGTGCAAAGACCCAGGTTCCACCTCTTCTTGCCCAAGGGTAAATACACTCCATTCATTTCAGTGAGATTACTTCAGATTTTCACTGCTGCAAACTGGAGAAACATCTGTCTCTTGTTTTTAACACCATCCCTATAAGGAAAAACACTGTTCAAAGCCTCACTCTGGTTGCACTCAAACAAGGTCCCGACAGGTGATGAAAACTGTCCAGGGCAATTTTTTCTTCCCTTTATATTAATTCCCAAAGCAGGGCAACATTTAGAGAGGATGAAAGCATAAGCTCATACCTTACATGAGTGTGTAGCTGAGGTCATGGCTTGGTCAATGATGAAGGAAGCAGAGGATTATTTTGTTTGGTTTTTTTCTTGCGATCTCATGAAAACACAGCCCCTGAAATCTACTTTATTGCTCAGAAAAACTTATCTGAGGTCCTTATAGAAAATAGGGCTGAAAAAAACCCCACCTTATCTGTTGTCAACCTTCACAAGAAAAAAAAAAAAAAAAGGCAGAACTGAAAAAAGTTCTCTCCTATTCCCCCCCCATATGTTTCCTCTCAATTTAACTCAGGACTTGACAAAAAAACCCATATCAATATCAAGCAAATTATTCATCATGTCTTTCATCAAAATCATTAGCTCCTCTAGTCAGGCTGGGCAGGCAGCTGCTCTTTTCATCAAGCAAAACATATTAAAAGAGGTTTCAAATCACAAAGGGGACAAAAACTATTTATCATTTCATTTTCCATCTCCATCAGAGTGTAATGCACTCAAAGACAACAGAACCTGGGCCTGGAGGCAGTGCTGCAGTGTGGGATCAGACCTAAGAAGATTCCTGGTCCTGATGATGCTCCTGGTAATCGGGGCAGGAGGACTGCAAGGAGCTAAATAACAGCTTCCTACCTGCTGAGATCCAGGAGACCTCAAATTTCCATAAGCAAATATTGTAATAAAAACCTGCAACACCTAGGTAACTCTTATTGCTAAAAAATCACTGATTCATCTGTCTGACAAACCATACCTTCCCCAGCCAATCATCACAAGTTTGGGGTCAGTAGTATAGTCTAAAGCAGGTCTAGGGTAGCAAAAAGACACACAGTTCCCCGAATTTCTGCTGCTTTTCACCTGAAAGCACAAAGGCAAGGGGCTGTTGGATTTTACCTTCTGTGCACCTGTATATTTTAGATATATGAACTAAAACACATTCAGTCAAATAACATGTGCATAGCTTAGACAAAAAGTGAGTTGTTCAGTGGACAGCAAAGAATGAAAATAGCAAACTTAAAAATGATACTTAGGTTAAAGTCTCTTGAGCATGAAGTCTGCTCCCTCAAATCTCTATTAGCGCTAGAGAGGTTTTCTCCATCTGCTGCTGCTTTTACCCAGGATAAGGAAATACGTGGGAATAGCTGGAATGAGCCATGGGGAAGGACAGAAACAGAGGCAGGACCACTAGTACTGGATTATACCTAGGGACAAATTACTCCATATAGTTGTGTTATTTTATGCTTAGATAGCCTCTAGCACAGTGATTTCTCCCACGCCTCCAGATGATGCATTTGGAAACTCTAGACAACTAATTACAGTTTAAGGTTACTGTCCTTTGTTTAAGTCTTTTGGGCTTCAGAGGATCTGCTCTAATCTCTTGGGTTTCATTTTTCCCCCACTGTTCTCATCTCAGTTTTCTTATTGCCCAGGTGTTGTAAAGACCACAAATGGCTGTAATCCAACTTTTTTTTGTTGTTGGTTTTTTGGGGAGGGGCGGTTGTGGTTTTTTGGGGGGTTTATTTGTTTTTGGTTTTTTTCTTCCAGACAGTAGATTGGGCATCTCAGATCTACTCCTACTTTTGCTCTGCTTTGCTGTATGACCTTTTGGAAAATTTATGGTCCTCTTCCTCCCACATTTATTTCCAGCATTTGTGAAATACACATAATCCATATTTGAGATGTGCTTTGAAACCTGTATTTAAGTTATTTTATTAAATACTATAAAAGACCACAAATTATTTCAGGTAGACAGATCATTTCAGTGGGAGAGCTGCAAGTATTAAATCACCAAAGCAGTCCTTTTCTCACTTTTGTCTATTTTGTAGGCAGACAGAAAGTATTTGGGAAAATTCATCTGACTTTCTGGCTCACACTGAATTTGTTTTGCAAGTCAAATAGGGAATTCACCTTGCACACACTTCTCAAGTGCAGTGCTAATAAGAAAACCTTGAAAAAGAGTTGATTTTTCTGACAAACAACATTTACATGTAAACAGCTGTCCCTAAAGAAATACATCCTCTCTCTATGCAAAAATGTTCAGTATTCCACAGTGAATGGCAGGACACCAATAGATGTTAGATGAATTCGGACTGCTAAAAGCAATGTTCTTTTCCATACCTTTCCATTTCAATCTGGAATTTGCATTTCTTTCATACAGTTAAACTTTCCTCCAAACCTTGCTGGCAAATGAAAGTGAAAAAACTTCACCATTAAAATCCAAATTCCACTGAGACAGCATATGGCAACTCTGAAATGAAACAAAGAAAACATTTTCTCCCTCTGACAAGTTGCTCACTCCATACAAAGTTTTCATCCTTAGGGATAACTACCCAAACCCAATAATTTATATCCCCTTTTCCAGGTTTTTTCACAAGCTAGCTTCCAGGATCTAAAAAAAAATACTAGTCATATCTTCTCAAGTTTAGTGGTGGGCTTTTTCAGTTTGCAGTGAACTATAGACTATGAGTAAAGCGCTTTCTCCTTTGAGGGACTACATCACTCAGCTTGCATCATCTCCTCAGAATGGGTTCAAGATGTTAAGTCTGCTCTGACTGAATGAAATCTCAGACTCTATAGATGTTTTTAGAAAAGGCAGAGTGAGCTGAGCTCCCCTGGATTTGTTTGTGAGAAGCTCTAGTCCCTCACAGTGGCACTGCTGCCTCTAAGTTTGTTCTTAGCCATCTAGATCCAATTAAGAAGACCAGCAAAGTGAGCAGCGAGTTACCCAGGAGAAGGCTGGAGTCCTGGCTGATCATCAGATGCTTCTTTTAGAGGTTGTCTCCCACTAGCTATTTTTCCTTGAGACATGCATGAAACATACTTTTCACATTCTGGAAACTGGAGTCAGACCTACAGAAGTCTGGGATTAGGATGTTCATTTGGAAAGAATAATGAAACTGAAGAAAACAGTCAAAAATTACCATGAAACAAAATGTAGAAAGTTCCAACCAGAAACTCTGAAACAAAATGAGACTTATTTTTTGCTGAATAAATTTTTTTCCTGATGAAGTATTTCAAATATGAAAATGTAGATTCTACGTCTTTGTGGCTGACTATCAACACTATGAGTTGAAGTCTTAAAGATATTTTTTCTTTGGGAAAATAGTAGCTATAGTTAGTTGATTGTCCAGTGGAAAAATTTTCATAACTTTTCCTTATAACATGCCCTGTACAACTTGGGGAAGGACCCTTGAAATTTATGAGGTATATACACAGTTAGAGCTGGAAACAGGGAAGTAAGTTTAAGATGGGTATGACCCTTCCTGTTTTCAGAAAATAAACAGTCCAATAACAATCAAGGGAATTATTCCAAGAAAAGCTCATGTTCCAAAAGAAGTAAAACATACTCCAGTGAATGTTTTCCCAGGAAAGCATCACAATTGAGAAGTGAAAATAGAGCAAGCACTGCTCAATTATATTAGTAAATTCTGGCCAAAGATATCCAACATTTTTGTTCAAATTCTGCCAGTGATACTTGTTGGCCCAAGGGAGCAGGTCCAGGAGATGAGTGAAGGTTTTACAACACAAGTTCAGCTTGTTTTGAGTTGGAAAAAAAAAGCAGCTAAAATGGTACTTATAAGGCTTATAGAAGGTATCTCGTATTTTTAAGTCACTGTGCAGTCACTGACTAGAGTGTGGTTTTTCCAAAGCACAGAGTAGCTACAGCCAACAGCTCCTCAAACTCCTTGTTTCGCTGGGACAAAATGCCTCCAGACATAATAGCCCTGACTTTGGTGGAACCACAGGGAGGACAAAAGTGATCCAGAAGCTCTGCAGGGCAAGGCTGGCGGAGCGCCAGGGAAAGCAGCAGCCAAACACAGATGATGGGCTCAGCACTGAGTTTATTGTATTTGCTGGATGACAAAGCCAAGTTAGATGGGAACAAATGTAATCAATCCCTCAGCCTCAGACTCCAAGACAAAACACAGGGCATCTCCTCACCCCAGTGGCTTCTTTTATTTTTCAGGTTCTTGGTGCCGTACAGATCCAATGTATCTGTACCTCCTCCAAAGAAAAGGAACAGGAGTGTGAAGAGCCGGCAAGGAAGAAGAGAACCAGGTAATAATGCTGACCATAACACTGCAGTGTTACATAACCTAGAGCCTGGCAGTAATCAGCTCAGTGACACTGCTGTGAGACCAGGAGCATAATAATAATTAGATCTGGCAATTGTGGTTCTTCTTGTCTTGAAGTCTTGTGAAGACTTCATGTCTGCAAAGCTCTGCAAAGCTCGTGGATCCCTTACTATGTATTCCTCTGTATGAAAGTATAATGCTCAGAATCAAGTAAGATAAAGACCATGAAGATCAACTATTTACATTCATGACATATTAAATCTGGGCCCATATTAAGAGTGTATTTCTTTTCAGCACTCAGAGAGCAGATACCTTGCAATATAAAATGCAAAGCTGTATTTTCACAGCAATGTGGCCATTCAGATATCACTCCTTATAAGCAAAATTGTAATATTTGCCAGAGTCCACTTATAATGGTATGGAATTGATACTATACAAGTAATTTGGGAAAATATGTACCATAGAGATATTTAATATTTCTTAGTCTTTCCAAGGTGTTTTGTCCTACCCAGACCTGTTCTCTCCCTCAGTATGGAAGTTACCAAGGCCAAGAAGCATTTATTCAACTTCACCAACCCATGACATACATATTAGCATTTTAATTACTATTAGCTATTTTCAGCTGTTAGAGGCTGAAAAAGCCATGTTCCAATGTAGCATCAAATAACTACTGCAGCAAACTACTCAGAAATAATTTAAATCTAAACCTTTCATTTATTTCCATTGTATCTCCAAATACTGCAATCAACTTTCAGTGACCTTTGTAAAACACCTTTTTGTATTCATGGAGTGCATCATGCATACAAGCAATGATTTCAGAGGTGTATTTAAAACTCCATATTGGTTTCTGGGCTGTTGAGTTGGTGGCAAAAAACCACTGTAGCAACAGTGTTTTGGAAAAGACTGCAATAAACCAACAGAGCAAAATGCTGTTCACAAAATAAAACACTCATCAAATTTTAAACAGTAAAGTATGTTAAAAGACATGAGTGGATGCACTGCATAATACATTTATTATGTGATATAGTAGCATATGCCATTACATTGATTCTTTTAGCTTAGAAGAAAGGAGGTGGGGTTTTTAAAGTTACAGCCCTGTGACACAAGCTCTGGTATAGCATGCTTAGATACCCCAAAAAACTACACCAAAATATATTCCAGTCTTATGTTGTTATTGATTTAACTGTACACCCTCAGTTGCACCGCCTTTTATTTACTGCCAATGTCATATACATTAAATGGTTCTGGTCATTTAACTGTACATACAAGAAACCCCATCAACTGTTGTAACAGCTGATTTTCCGACATCAAGAAAGAATAGAAATAAACTTACAAATTTATTTTGCATCATTCTAGACCTACCATCTCACAGTCTGAGTACCATATACTATCAGGTACAATATTTTACTAATTCTATAATCTTCCCAAGTTGTATGCTGAACAATATATTTGCAATCTTTTGAAAGGCAGTTTTTCAGCCTCCATATTTTCTATTAGGCTTAGAGATTTGCCCAAAAGAAAACAGAGCCCAAAATGTCTGTTGCGGTGTTCCTGAGGAAGATTTCTTACCATACAACTTACTTGTACAGGAGAAAGGAAAGTATAGCTGAATGCACACACTTCCTAAACTGGAAGTGAAGCCAACCTTGAAGATAGAGTTGCACACAGCAGTCTGAATTGTGTCATGGCTCTAATGTTGGTGACTTGGTAATTTTTGAACCCCCACATATCTTGCACTCATCAAGCACCAACAGTACGCCTATGGATTCCTGGATCCAGTGAATGCGGAGATACTCACAACCCTCAGTGACTGTTAGCTCAACATATCAAAGCACTTCTGCACATTCCTTTTTCAAAACAAAACCAAACTTGTCCTAAACCAAAGCAAAATTCTGCCATCACAGTGGGTTCTATGTTAATGCAAAGCCACTGGCTCACTCTATCCATTCTTCTCTACATCCTACTAAAAAAACCCTAAACCAGATAGCCTCACCACTGCCACTCCTTGCATTGTAATAGTTAACAGACCTCTTTGAAGCTCCAAGGCTGGAAATTCCACAGACAAGTAACAAAAGCAAGGCCTGCTCCACAAAACAGAGACTCGTCATCAGGCAGGAAACAAGAGGGAGACAGGAAAAGGCAGAGGGAGATGGGGGAGTGACACTACAGTCAGGAGAAAAGACATCAACAATAAAGCAGAAACTTAACTAATGCAAATTCAGCAATTTACAGGCAGCAGAACAGAGGCTGAATGTGGCCAGCTGTCACAACAGGTTTTTGTAAAAGTACTGAACTTCCTCACAGTTAAAAGTGGTTTTGAGAGATAGAGCTCATTCTATTGCTTCATGTATCATGTTCAGCAATATGAAAATGATGCAATACATGACATGAAGCAACTTCAAGGGGTCACCTGAACCATCTCAGGGCCACAGAGAGAAATTAGCCACATGCAATTCAACCATGGTCACTGCCTAACCTTATCTTAAAACCACCAACCATGCAGACTCCCCAGATCCTAGTGATACCAGGACTGCAGAACATCACCACTTTGATTTTTGGAAATTCTACATGAATCTGCATAGCACTGCCTTTGCCTATCAGTCTATTACCCTGCAGTACATTCATTTATATTTTTTTTATAATAGAAACAGTTTTAGTTTACCCTGTAATCTCAGTTATACAGTATCTTCATAAAAGACACTCTATGTTTGAGTTTGATGTCATTTTGATAGTTTGTTATTTTATTGTGTGCAACTAATGGTGCTTTTTCATATAATATAGCTATAAAAGATTTCCAGCATTCTTTTATGTTGATGTTGATCGATTGCGGTTTTTTCTCCGTCTTTCTAGTTACAAATAGAAATAATAGATCAGTTAAGATTAGCTTTTACATTGTGCTGGATATAATTTTCTCCAGTAGCAAACTGTTTGAAATATTTAATATTCCATACTCAATGGTGTTGTGGTATTTTACTTTAGAACTGTATTGCACATCACAAATACAATATACATATGCAGTCCAAAGATGAGCCAGTGATGCCATGCTAAATCTGAGGAATTTAAACTTAGAAACTGTGAAATTCTTCAGCACATGCTCAACACCCTCACGCTGCAGTGAAAGGGACTTCCGCGTCAATCTAAGTGACAGCTTAAGTATCTGAATAACTCTAAGCCTCATTATTTTTTATTATCAGAAAGAGAGAGTCCTTTTTTTTTTACAACAGAAAGTGATCATATAACAGTTGTGATATCTGAATTAAAGAGCAGCTAAGTGCTTTACAGCTGGAATCACCACTGGTCAACTACACAAAACATAGCTGGACAGGGCTTTCCATGAGCAGTTAAATCCAGCGACCCTTGCTGGGCAGGAACAGAGTCTACAAAGGCCAGGGACAAGAAAAATAGGACTCCCTCAGATTCAACAGGCAATCACAGGGAATTCAGCAATCACTGTCTGCAGTGACAACAACCATGCTATGTATATAGTACAGTCACAAACCAAACTTGATACCTCACTGAATTTCTGATACATTTCTTTTGACATTATCACAGAAACCATTTCCTGACCTAAAGAGTAGTTTATCCCCTGCATTCCAGAGGCAGAGGAGTACCCCCTTACTTATATAAGCAGTGCAAGAAGGGCAGAGTAGTGGGAAAACCTTTTTCCTCACTTAACAGATGCTTAAATCTGCTCTTTGCAGCCTTGACGATTTCTTGTTTGGAATGACACAGTTCATACAACAGATGCAGCATATTTCCTGCAATTACTTATCTCTGCCCTACTGCCTGTATGACCCTTTCTCTTTCCATGTCTGAAGTGCAAGTTGAATTCCACCTTCCCAGGAACTGACTCTAACTGCATCTGACTTTTTTTTTTTTAACACTGTGCTGTAATCTCTGCTGCTTCTTTTTTCTTGTGTTCTCAGATAATAACACTCATAAATCTGTATATTTCAATAACCACCCACCAACATTTGCAAAGGGTCTAATTGTCATAAAAGAAGAATGCCCATTTAAGCATTAAATTTTCTCAGCAATAAGACACACACAAAATCAATTACCAGATGACATAGAGGTGACTAAAGTTCCCTCAAGAAAATTGTCTTTTTTTTTTTACCATACTTGGCAGCTGGCTTCATTATGAATTAGAAACACCAAAAACAGCCCTGACCTGTATGGAAAAGCAAAATAAATACCATTCAAGAGGGTATCAACCTGAAAAAGGTAGCAGCACCAGAAGAGGCCTCCCTCTGTGAACTGGTACAGACCCTTGGAAACCCTTCCTCAAACACACTGGATAAAGCATGAGACAGCTTACACCAGAAATTATAATCCAGGGATCCATTCATGGAGGTCACTGCCTGTTTTTTGTACAACATGCTTCATTTCGTCAAGATGACCAAGACAAAAATTCTTCAGTACTTGTTTGCAGTGCAGCTTCAATGAATAGTGTGTAGGTTTGAGGGTGGTTGGGTTTTTTTTCAGCATTGGAAAGAAGACATTTCTTTCCTCTCATGAGTTTTCCTTGGCTGTTCAGTATTTATTACATATACTTAAGCAAAGCTTTTACTACCTAATGTTCCATTTCATATCAAAAAGATAACACCGATGCAGGTGTAATGCTCCCTTGTAGTCTCATATTATGGCAGCTCCAAACTTCTCCTGAACATAATCCTACCAGCCTGCCAGCCCCATGACAACAGGTAATACAGCAAAATGCTAAAAAGACTTTACTGGGAAGTCTGTCAACCTCTACCATCTGCAGCATAGAAGAGACAAAAGCATGAAGGGCTTTTTGTCCTGCCATTCTCCCATCTCTCTGTCGTAACACAGACACCCCTCCCTGCACATCAGAGAACTGGATGATGAACCTGAAGCCTCCCTCTAAGATTTGAGAGGGAATGGCAAGTCTTGGGCATTACATTCACTTATATAATGTTTAGCTCCACAGAGGTTGAAAATTTTATATGAACCTGGGATCACTGCTGTGGTGAACTGCACAAAAACTAATCCCTCTACCCACAGTGTCAACAGTAGGATTATCACAGGGAACTGGTCAAGTGATGGCCCTTTCTTCTCCAGCTACCTGAAAGCAATCTTCTCCAGCTACCCCTTTGCTTTCAGAAGCAAACCAGCTTTCTTCTCAGATGGAGGAAGCATCTTGGGATACCTTCCAAAGCTTTTATCAGAAATTTCCCAGGAAATCGAAGTCACTAACATTGGTCAGGAATCTGAGAAATCAAGATATGGGGCATAGAGCAGGAGGAAAGATGCCAAAAACAACTGTAAATTGGTCTTATTGCTTTGCTCTAGGGACTGAGTATTATTTGGCTCCAGTAACAGAAGGCTGGAGAAACAAGTTACACCTCCACAGCAATTACAAAGGTCTGAACAAAGGAAAGCTCCAATGGCTCCTACCCCTTGCGTCCCCAGATCACTGCACTCCCCACTGGCTGGAGAATGAGGGAGAACTGAGGAAAACTGGGTTTTCCTGATCTTATCAGGAAGATTTCAATTTTTGCAAAGGGGAAGATCTGTGCTGGCACCTAAGAGAGTAAGGCAAAAGGCTCCACCTTTAGCCCAGCTCAAACCTGTCATTAATGCTGAAGATTATATTGCACTGCCATTGCTAAGCGCTGCTGTGTTTCTTCTTCCTAAGCTGCCATCCATCCCTCTTTTTCCCTGTTAAAGATGAACAATGAATGAAATATTAACCCCTGGCAGCACCTGACAACCCCCTGCCCAGGGGCGGCAGAGGGCACTTCTGCCTTCACAGGTTGCAAGCGTCCAATCACAAACAAGCCACTCATGTTAAGGGGGCATGTAAAGGATCTCAGGTGAGGAAGGAGATGAAAGATTTTGATTTATTAAATTAAAAGCTGAGATCCTCTGCATTTACAGCCCCCTTTTTCTCCTTGTCCCATGAGACAAGCAGTTTGGGAATACTGTTAACCATGGGCACGTGGTTAACTATTCCTGGAAGAAGCTCTGCATCCACCCTCCGCAGACTCCTGGATCAGCACAGCCAAGTCTGCCTTTCTAATCCCTTTCAGAAATGTAACAACTGCCAACATCTGGGATGTTTCTTTCCAAAGAAGTCTTCATCTAAGTGCCAAACTCACTCTCAGTGGAAGATTTTCATTTAACCTTTCCTCCCTCCACACATACATATTTATTCTCCCAATAGCAACACAGATCCACTTGCATAGAGAGATCAGTAATGGGACTCAGCTCTTCTTTGTATATTAAAGCTTCTTTCCTGAGTGGGATTAATCTTGGCAGCTGTCTGACAAGAGAGACTGTGTGGGAGGAAAATGGTTTTATCTAAAACTTGAAAAAAACCAAAATAATCTTCAAGAGAACAAACTATGTTTCAACCCTTCTCCTTCAGTAGAAGACTATTTACAAACAGAAAATACCCACCAATAGGAAAAATACAGAAGTATTGCTCTGAAAAGTAATATAATGACCATGCATTTTCTCTTTCCTTTTATTTATGCGGCCACTTTTCAAAATGTTTACATAATAATACAGCTGAGACCTCAGCTGTATTTATAATACAGGAGACCAGAAAGTAAGTCAGCTTTGAAAATAAAAATGAAGTTGTATTGGGTTTGAATGGCCTGGTTTTGGCAGCAGTGGCGCTGCAGGGGTGGCTTCTGCAAGAAGCTGCTAGAAGCTTCCACCATGTCTGGCAGAGACAAACCCTGGCCCCTCCAAAGACAGACTTGCCACTGGCCAAGGCTGGGCCAGTTAGAAATGGTGGTAATGCTTCTGTGATAACACATTTAAGAAGAAAGAAAAAAAAGTTATTGTGCGGCTGTAATTGCCAGAGAAGAGTGGGGTGAGAATACGTGAGAGGAACAACTCTGCAAACACCAAGGTCAGTGGAAAAGGAGGGGCAGGAGGTGCTCCAGGCACCGGAGCTGGGATTCCTCTGCAGCCCGTGGTATATAGACCATGGTGAAGCAGGCTGTTCCCTGCAGCCCATGGGGATGCATGGGGATACAGAGATCCACCTGCAGCCTATGGAGGAGACCCATGCCAGAGCAGGTGGATGCCTGAGAGGTGGCTGTGACCCCGTGGGAGGCCCATGGAGAGAAGAACCCACGCTGGAGCAGCCTGTCCTTGGAGGACTGCACCCCGTGGAAGAGTGACCCACGCTGCAGCAGTTTGGGAGGACTGCTGCCCATGGGATGGACTCACATTGTAGCACTTTGCAGGGAACCACTGCTCATGAGATGGACTCATGCTGGAAGTTCGTGGAGAACTCTCTCCTGTGGGAGGGCCCCCACAGTGGTGCAGGGGAACAACTCCTCTCCCTGAGCAGTGGGAGAAACCACGGGTAATGAACTGACCATAACCCCATTCCCTGTCTCCTTGCGCCCCTGGAGTAGGAGGTAGAGTTGAGAAGGAGGGAGGGGTGGGTGGGGGGAAGGTTTTTTATGGGTTCATTTTACTTCTCATTATCCTGCTCTGATTTTGTTAGTGTAATAAGTTCAATTAATATCTCTAATTACAGCCTGTTTTGCCTGTGATGATATTTGATGAGTGATCTCTCCCAGTCCTTATCTCAACCCATGAACCCTTCATTATATTTTCTCTCCCCTCTCCTGCTGGGAAGGGGAGTGGCAGAGTGAATTGGCAGGCACCTGGCATCCAGCCAGCATCAGCCCACACAGAAGCAAATCCCATGGTTTTGTTTTATTTTAGCTGTGGCAGAGCAGGAAAGGACTCCCATTTCCCATTCTGCCTCTACTGTACTAACAAACAAGGCAATATGAAGTATCTCCGTATTTCTGATTCACTCTACCAGGGCAATCACATTGATGAAACATACCACTGTCCCTCATTATTAAAAACAAACTTTGCTTTTACAGAAGCTATATTTCCCCTTGCTCACAGAAAGACTCTCTAAAGGTCCCCTCACCCTGAGGTTGTGTTGTGACCTGCACTTAGGAAGCTGCAGATTTTGATGTCAATGTGGACACCTTGTTTAGAGTCTCTCCAGCCTACCCCATGCTCCTCCATGTCCCACTCAGCTCATGCACTTCTCCATATCCAGATCACTCAACCTTCTTGCTGACTCTGGGCTCTTGTGCCAGCCTGTCCCACTTACTCTCTCTTCACATTTACACCAATGCCTGGTCCCATCCTACTCTGGCTCCTCACGACTTTATTCCACCCAGTGCCCTTATCCTTGCTGTCACCTCCTCCCAGCTGTCTGTGCCCATGGGTCATGGCAAGGGCTGCTTCCCTGTCTGCAGCTCCAGGGCAAAGTACAGCAGCCCCTTAAATTAAGTCTTCCAAGGCCAAAAAAGCCTAATGGCTGACATTTTGGTCTGAGACATTTCTGCTAAAGCAATAAACAGAGAAGGGCACACGAAAATGCAATTTCACAAGGAGAATGCTGGAGATGTTGCTGCTATGTCTTAGCTCATTAAGAATTCCAGCTTAAAGATGTAAAAATGGTAAAGGAAATCCCTCCCCTCCGACCAAATCATTTAGCACCAAAGGAATATAAGCTAAAATAACAAAGTAGAATTGCCCTGGACATCACAGAAATTTGAAACCGATGCAAAAGAGTCAAAGCAAACCTCTCTTGGAAGGTTCTCTGTACCTCAGATAATGTAATTTCAATAACAAAACAGTCTCCATTTGAAGCAGTTCAGTTCACTGTGGAATTTGCCACCTTGACAGTAAGGATCCCTGACAGAACAGTACTGACAGCAAAAGCCACGGTGCCTCATGCACCTGCACTTTTTTCTTGAACAGTTCAACAGGACAACACACTATGTGACACTACTACATGTACCTTCACCCACTGCCAGGACAGCTTCAGGCTTCAGCAATATGAATCTATTAAATAATGTCAAAACCATTGTACTTGAGATGGTTCTTCAGAACAAAGATTAGTTCTTCCTGGATTTCTAGGAATTTAATAACGTTCCATTCCCACCCCTTGACTGCAATGATGTTTATCACATAACTGCTGTAATGTGCTTAGCATAGCTCCAAATTATTTTGGTTAAAACATACAGTAAATTTTACACAACAAAGCATTTCTGAGCATTTTAAAAGACATGCAGAGCATGGAAATGATGCAGTAACCTGTTAGCATAGTGCTGTGTCATCTGTCTTAGACTCCTGAAAAACTGACATGGATCCTCAAGGGACTTACTTGATTCAAGAACATTAATTAATAGAGTGAAGATCTGCGCTGTTTTTCCACTAATAATTAAAATTAGCTAAGCATTGCAACCTCCTTAAAAGTGAAAAGTATACAGAATAAGTGCAGCCCACTTTCTCACATTTGGGTAGGGCCAAGCAAATTTTTGCAACAGCATTTACTGTAACAGTTCCTGAGAGATTTTTATAGCCCTGTGGTGGAAGTTTTCCTCCTGGCCAGCCTGACAAGAAGAACATTTTATTCTTGGCTTCATGCATTAACATATTAACCATGACAGTACTGACATTTGTTGCTGAGTAAAATTGATTGTAAATGGTCTAGAAAGCTGTCATTACGTTTAGAATACTTTTAGAGTTTGAAATTAAGTACTGTGAACACAACTGCCGTTTCCATTTATACACAAATTTGACAGGAATTTTTATGACTTCTCCAAACTTCACATAGAAAAGAAAAATGGAGATGAGACTAATGATTTTAATTGCTCTCAAACTGTATTATATAAAGCAACTGACCTACATGGTATCGTAAGAGCTCAAGGACTATCCAACAGGACAGGCTGGATGAGAAAATGTCATGTTACATGTGGAAATTAAACATTGCTTCATCCCCCTTCCATTTTCCAGTGCAAAGCACAAAGTTAGAAGTCACCCAGGATCATCCTTTTCCTCACATGGGAGATACTCTCAGTTATTTAAACACAGGAGTTTATTCCCTGAGATCAAAGGAGGAAGCCATTGGTATGCAGTACCAGAAAAAGGTGGAGATTACCAGGAAAAATGAGATTTCACTCCACGTGACAGAAGCCAACTGGCAGTCTAGAAACTGCAAGTATCAGATGACTACACAAAAAGGAACATCTCTGAACGAGAAGGTAGATTCACTTAAGCTATTCTTTCTAGCAGTGCAGACACTTAGTCTAGAGGTATCAATGCAAGAGCCAGTCTGGAATTAGTACAGGAGTGCTCAGACATGTAATATTAGGCTGCAGTGAGAATGAGCGGTTTCATACAAATATCATAGGTATTTTTAAAATTGTCAGAGGCTTACAGAAATACTTATTTCCAAAGAGCATACGGAATAACTCTGCACAGTGACTGTACTCAGCCACTACTTTTCAATGTTCTGACTTAATTGTGAGCATTTTCTCTTAAATTTTCTCTTGCATCTTCTCATAAATGACTTTACAAGATTGGATGGTTCAGAGAAAGGGAATACTACTCAGGACATCTGCTTTAGTATTCACTAATTGTGGATTTTCCCCAGTGACTTATTTTCTGATCCCTGCTTACTAAACAAAACAATGGAAGCCTAAGAATTTCCATTCAAGGCAGGTTGGATGTATCTCTTCCTCATAACCCCTCAGCTGTATCTGGTTTCTTTTCAGAGAACAGGACCAGGAAGAGGTAGCCCAGAGCACCCAGCTATCAGCCATCTTGGGACAGAGTAATGGGACAAAGAAAACATGACAGCTGCACATAATGATGAAACACTTACCCTGGAGTCCTTTTCCAGACAAAGCTTGTGTTGAAGGCTGCGTCTTCTCCTGGCTTTAGCAAGACCATTGTGATAAAAAAAGTATCCAGATTCTAAAAATGGGAGCTGAGGAAGAGAGAGAGGAAAAAAAAACAAACATCATGGAGCCATTGGCTGTTAATAAGGATGACAAGAAAACTTTTACCTGTGATTCAGGAATCTACAACAAGACTTGTGAAGAGTTATGTCAAAGAGCCCAAATCACTCTTGAGAATGCCACTCCTAAGTTATTTTTGAAAAGTGCACCCAGCAGCATTAAAGTTGTTTGCTACAGGTTTACAGTGCGTAACTTCACTCCTATACACTTAGTACTCTTTCCACCTCACATTTAAGGTCAACAGTGCCAGTATTTCTGACAGGCACCCCAAACCACAAGAGGAAGCAGTCCTTATTTCCTGAAAAAGCCAGAAAAAAACAACAAAATGACCTGCAAAAGATTTGAAACTCCAGAAAGCATCCCTCACCAAGAGGGCCTTACATAAGTGCTTTGCTGTTGTAACACACCCAAACTGGTATCGGAAGATGGAAGGCAGAAAGCAAAGATTTCCACTTTCAGAAAAATATGGTACTTGGAATTTCTTCTGAGCACCGTGAAATGGAACATACAAAGCATATTAAGAAAACAGCTCAGTGTTCAGGTGGAAACAGTGTTCGGCACCTTTAATGTCCAAGACATTTAAGTAGCAAGCAAACACCTCTGGAGGGCTTCCCATTATTAAATGCATTTCTCTCCTCAGGATTGGCAGAGAACAACTGGAAGGCTAGTACACATTTAGCTTTTAGAAGGCTAAAAGACAGTGTTAGGAGAACAGCATCCCACTTCCAGCACTTGATTAGGAAGCTCCAGTTGAATCTCAAACAAACAGTTCTTTCCCCATTTGAACTTAATAAGGACATTCCAGTTGAACATTTCAATGTAAGCAAGTAACTGCACACTTTTAAACTAAGCTTGTCCTTGTAAAAGTTGAAAAAATGGTTGGGATATTTTAATGCTGTGAACATTTCAACTACAAAGGTTCGACTGCATGTAGAATAACTTCTTAAAAGTGATATTCTAGAACAGCTATGTCAGCCTGTTCCTCTCCTTTGTATTATCTATACTTCAGGATAACATAAACATCTTAGCAGGAGTTCAAAGTTCTTTACTGAAATGCCAAGGCTGATGTCTAGATAGAAAAATTATTGTGAAAACCTGGGCTGAATACAGGTAGCAGCATCATGCGGCCTAAAACAGATTTGGTTCCTGTATACAGGTGTATATATAGTGCACAAATACAAATTACCTTCTATGAAATTATCTCCTGTTTCAGTCAATCTATCACTGTATCTGGTACAGTTCCACACACATGTTTTACTATACATGTGAAGCAGCGTGGAAATAGAAGATAGAGAAGTCTGAAAGTTTAAAATCTGGTCATTCCAAAAATGAGTATGCAACTTTTGGTTTGCTTTTTCTTCAAAGTACTTTTTTATGTTAATTGAAACATTTACTGTCACTGAAATGAAAGCATTTAATTTTCATGTTAAAGTTTCATTCTGTATGATACATAAATGCAAAGTAACTTAAAAAATCAAAGCATTCTGTTCTGATAAAAAGACCTCTTTTAAAGTACTTATAAAAGGTTAAGGAGATTTCATCAAAATCATTATGGTTTATGGTTCCCTGGAGCTGATCTGCATGGCTGACTGGAGAGCTTTTCTGGGTGAGTAATCAGAATATTCAGCTTCAGCTCCATACACCTGTGAAAAATACAACAGCTGAGGTAGAAGGAGAAAGGAGGCCACAAAAGTCTCCTGCACTTCCTGTATATCCTCAGTCACAG
The DNA here is from genome assembly GCA_013399195.1 of Dicrurus megarhynchus. Lineage (NCBI taxonomy): Eukaryota > Metazoa > Chordata > Aves > Passeriformes > Dicruridae > Dicrurus > Dicrurus megarhynchus. Next base: position 23,736 of record VXAD01007929.1, on the reverse strand, counting down.
CTCTGAAGGTTCAAATTCTATCTGGGTTTAGGTAATTGTTTTAAAAAGCACATTTACATTTAAACTTGTATCTGACATCTTTACCAACTGGGTGATCAGGCATTTACATAATCCAGAGTTTGGCAATAGATCTGTCTCTCCAGGAAAATGCCCTTCCCCCACATTGGATACATTACTCTATGCCTCAAAAACATGCACAGGAAGAAAAAAAATCTAAATAGGCAGATCAGTTACAGCTTGAAATCCATCCTGGTGTGCTAACCATTACCATCCTCTGCTGTTTGTGGCCCAATTACCCCTCTAATTCTCTCTGTGAAATGATGCTACTTTTCTTCCTTTCATTCTCAGTATCAACCATTAAAATCAACTCCAGTCAAATATTGATCTTGATGTTCTTCCATTAAGGATTATTCTAAGCAATTTTGAAGATATCTGGAAATATATAACAGATGTTTGCTGTTTTCCATAAAAGGTTAGTTTCTAGTACCTCTTAGCATGAAGCAATATCATATATAGTAACCTTTTAAAGCTGGTGTATTCAAGTTTGACCATAAGCAATTACAATTAGTACAACAATGACCAGATTTATGGACAAAGTAATGAATAAGTTTGACTAAGACTATTCCACTCATTCCACAGTTATCCCAGTAATCTTTGAGGAACTTGGATATTTTATGGTTCACGTGGTTTTTCACACTGGATCAATCAAATCTAGAGGGGGACACCCAGGAAGGCAGCTCAGTGAGGCAATACCTGAAAGATTAAGTGATCCAGCACTGTGGATTGTGAATAATTAATAGCAGAAACCAAGCACTTTTCAGAAAGAATCTAAACTCTGCAGTAAATCCTTGAAATTAATGAATGTACGTGTGGGAGAAATCAGACACCAGGGAAAGGGCCTAAAATGTCAGGCTTTGATAAGGATTTTGCACTGAGATCTGTGAATACCACAATAAATGACTGAAGCTTCCAATTCTGAGCAACTCTGGCTACCAAGCCAGTAACTTCTTGGCAGCAACCAAATGGAGGACAAAGGTAGCTCACAGCAGGATTTACATTCCCACTATCAGCTATTCCAGGAAGTCTCCTCTGATTTGGAGCTACAACAAAAGAGCAAATAGTGAAATGAACAGTGCATATAATGAAGTGAAATGAAAACATATCTCCTGTACATAAAGACTCCAAAGTGTCATCAGCAGTATCTGCTCTGTAATGTTGTAGCTGTAAAGCTGGAATTGCTATGGAGTACAATTCCTATTCTGGCAACAGTAGGCTCAGCATGTACCATGGAACAATAATGCACTCAGCCTGGTGGCACAGGTTCTTTTTGGAAGACAAAAGCAAAGCTTCCTGCCCTCAGAAAAAAATTAGCAATTAAGTAAGATAACTAATTACTGGAAAGCACTTTAATATTCAAGTGAGGAGGATTATTTAGAATTAGAAATAGGCCTACTTATTGCCTTGATGTATAATTATTGTCCATTACAAAACACGGCTTTCAGAATCTCAGGAATTACAAGCACTTCATTACTTGTAATATTTGTATAAAAGTACTGGTGAAAAATACATACAAGCAAAACCAGCATCACAAATACAAAACAGCAAGTAGAGTAAAACATTTTATATCCACCTGTCTCCTTTTCTTCGTATTTGCAGCCTCCTTGTGGTTATTAATAACACTTTCTGACGCAAAGATTAAATCTGTTTAATCCTCCTCCTGAAAGAATGTGGACCAGAAAATAACTTTTAAAAATTCAGTGTTCAGCTAAATGGAGGAAAGAAAAACTCTTTCAATGGAAGAGGCTTAACTGAAAGCAAAATAGACTTGATGTTCTTAGGGTCTTTTCCAACCTTAACAATCCATGATTTTATGAAAATGGTTAGGATGTACCATTTGGTATATAAAGAAGCAGGAAAAGTTTTGGGTTGTGCACAGTTTTAGCACCAATATGTCTGAGGTACCTTAGCTGTTCTCAGGCTGCTGCTCAACCACAGAAGCTGAGGTGTAATTATTATTGAAATAAAAATAAGTAAGTTAAATTCTTGGTTCTCAACCTTTCTGCACTCTCCTCCTTACATATGACAGGCCTTCCCCAGCAAGAAAAGGGAGTGACTCTGTGCTGCCCTAGATGCCACTGCTGGGAAGAACTGTAAATAGGCAGCTACAATTCTCCCCTGCCAGGCCCAGGCATTGCTCCTGAGAGAGGCCATTCCCCAGTATTGAAAGGGAGAAACAGACAGTCCACTGCTGAGCCCTCAACTGCTCCAAGAAGGAAAAATCAGGTATAAAGTAGCCTATTCCTCAGAGACACCCGATCTAGGATTGGGCAGCACACATGGTTCCCTCAGAGCTGATGGCTCCCATCCCATTTTGACAGAGAAACTGCCCTTCTTTCTTGGTCTTGCCTTGAACAATATGCACAGTGACACCAGATGCAGTTTTGCCTGTCACAAAGCAAAGGAAATCAGTATCAGCTGCAAAGCAGTGCAGAAGTTTAAAGAAAAGCCACAGAAAAACTAAAATCAGATACTGTTCCTCATTCTCAAACTGCAGCAACTGAGGCCACCTTAGGCAGAGCTAACACTGAAAACAAGCATCAGCATCTCCTGACCAGAAAAGCCCATCTAGCAAAGGTATTATGAAGCAGCAATAAATTCTTAAGAAAATACCCAAGTCGAATAAAACTGCCAGTGGCATCATTTATCTGGCTCTCAGGGGGAGGTCCAGCATTCACAGTCTGTCACTAATTTTAATAGGTAATATACAATACAGAAATGAAGATGAACATTGGTTCCAAGGCTTATCATTAACATCAAATTTTACTGGCTCCTTTAATATTCCATTTTACTGAGTCACACCAGAGCTCTATCTACATACATTATGGTGCCCACAAAAAGCTTAAGAACAACCTGGATTGCCCCCTCTTGTTTTAATGGGAATTATCTCTGCCCAGCCTTCCCATACTGCCTTTCACACTCTTTCACATAATGCAGAATCCCTACAGCACACTGCTGGCTTTTGTGCATCATTTCCAATGATTTCTCCCCAACACTGTAACATTCTAAAACCAGTTAACTTTAATTTTTTGTTAAGGTTCCTCTCCCAAGTTACTAATGGGAACAACAGTCTGCAACAACTTTCTTTTGAGCAAAATCATTTATAAATACAAGCAAAGGGCAATTTATAGCAAGTTACTGCCTTCTTTGGTCACCAAAATCAGCATAAATGGATCTGTCAGTGAAAGGGATTCAAAGAAAGCCCTCATTCAGCCAGGCTGATAAAGACCCTCCCCAGAGCTCCTCGCCTGCCTTAGTATGAATATGTGGCCATGGATGCGAAGGTTCAAACAAACACTGGTGCTAAAGGGAAAAAGAGATACCCATCCCCCAAATAATAATTTTAAAATAATTTTTTCTTTTTTTTTAAGAAGTATAATACAAAACATCTCTCCTCACAGAGTCCAAGCACTGCCCAAGCATCACTCCTGACTTTGAAAGGAGCCATAAATTGGCACAGGTGAGCTCTTTCATCCCACTACTGCCCAGTAATTACAGCAACAGAAAATATGATCTAAACCCGGTACAAATAAATGTATCTGGAGCCTTCACAGGCCCCACAGGCCTCACCCCTTCAGTTACTATTGTAAGTGAAGCACAACAAAGTGCCTCGCAGCAGAAATTAGAAACCTTTTCGAAACCTTTTCATCCCAGTTTCACCAAATGCACTGAGGATGCTTATAAATATTCGATATGAATTTTTAAACTCTCTCCCATTTTCCCTCACCCCAATTAGCATTAGAAATCATTTTACCTTGACATACACAGATGGGAGCCAAGTCTGAAGTCAAAAGCACTCACTTTAGCAATGAGGGCCATGTAAGAGAAGAGCCAGCAAGAAATACAGGCAGCCTCAGGCACCAAAATAACACAGAACAAAGCACAAACAAGAAAGGATTAATTCAAACATTGGCAGAGAAATGTGAAATAGCATAGAGGACTAAAGCCGTACTAGAAATCACCCAACATGAAATCCAGTCCACTGTGTCCCCACGGCCCCAGGCAAGGATTTCACACTTTCTCATTTGTATACTATAATTACTCTGAAGGCTCAAAATAAGGATCTCAGGTGGAGCCAAGGGTTCTGCACAAGGTTCAAACAGCCCCAATGACTGGCAGAGTCAGGCCCAGGTCTGAGTACTATGATTCAGTCTTCCTGGCTCAGTTCTCATTGTACCCGTGTCTCAGCCACCTGCCTCCACCAAAGCCTAATCTGCTTCTCTTGGCAAATCTGGCAGGTGGAGGTGTCACAGCCATAGCTTCAACACTCCCAAAAGGTACATTTTGTATTAAAATATCATCAAATCATCCTTATGTAATCAATTCATTAACACAAAGGGAAACATTCCCTTACAAATTAATTCATAAATGCCTAAGACATTTTCATATGTTTTCAGCTCTGTTTCATATAAATATCCAACCATCTCTTAAAGGAATCAGCAACAGGTGGTGGTAGTAAGAAGGGACCAAGACTAAGAAGAGAGACACAGAAGTCAATGGAAATATTGTAACACACATGATAACAAGGCCACCTGTTGCTGTTATTTAGATAGTTGGTTATCCTGTAAGAACACAGCAATCCTGCTTTAAAAGTTCTATTACATCTTCTCAAGCCAGTGGAAGTAGCTTCCAATGGTTTCTGAAAGGTTTCCTGACCTCCACAACAAAATATCTTTTCCTCTAGAAAGTGTAAAGTCAAAAGCAATGTCCAAAGATTTTGTGGAATATATGCCTTTGGAATTTATTTTTATCCAAAAGGATAAAACAAATACTTTAGCCTAGTCCCTCTTGCATGCAGCAAGAACAAGGTTAACAGTCTTCTCAATAGCTGGACATGAGGTGTTTAATAAAAACCTGGAAGTTAATGAAAGAAACTGAACCGTTTGTGGACTGCTATTACACTTACACGTCCATGTGGAATTCACCTAAACACCCTGTACAATTCATGGCAAAAGAAAAAGAGGCCCTTTCAAAGCATGATTCACCTCACTTATCTGAGGTGTTGCTATGTTGAAATACAAGCAGAGCTGAGCCCCAGGAGCTCCTTCACTCCAAAGTCTGTAAGAGAAGCACTGCTGTCTAGGTAGATCAATTTTGATGTTAAATGGCTATTCTCATTTTCTCATCAGTTTTGCTGTTACATTACCCTACCCAGTGCTTCCAAGCACATACAAAACACTGCTCCATTGGTTTAGTTACAAGTTTGTGATATTTGGATTTTCATCTGCAATTGAATGAATCACACAGGTGTAAGGTTTCAGTGTATCTGTATCACTGTTAAGTTTGTCATTGAAGAGCTCCACCCTGCAAGCACATAAAGTCATACAAATCATCAGTGACAAGACTCTGGATTTGCTGATAGTTTTATCAGTGAAACAGAGAAGCCATTTGAAGCTTTTAAAAGTTATTGTAGTTTATGGGAATGGATCTGTGCAGTTTAGAGAGTTTTATCCATTACTCCCCAGTAACTGTAAACACCATTATCAATTCTACCACATGCCCTGTTGAAAGCAGGATACTTCCCAGATTTCAAGGAGAATGTTGTTGCTTATACACTAGCCCTCAAATTGGACTGTCTGGGTTAATTCATACTGTCATTACCTGGAGTAGGTGATTATTATTGTTTGGCTGACAGGCTGAAGTGAAGGCTGAGCAATCATCATTATGTCCTCTTACATAAATGTTATGTATGTGTGTGTGAAAAAAGAGCACCTCAGTCAAGCCCTGGGCACCAGAAAAAATTCTGGAGTTCAGCACCAGAAAAGTCACTGGGATCATCTACCAATTGTTGTCATTTTTAGCAGCAACAAATGACCACTGGGAAAAGGAAACAGCCTCTCCAATCATTCATTTACACAACTCCATAACAACCACATAAACAACAGATAAACATACACATAATTTAGAATAATTAAGTAAATATGATTCCATCAGAAGGTGAATCAATTAAATTTCCTTAAAGCAGGTATGTGTAACACAAAATGGTTTTTTTACACGAATTGGGATAATTTTACCATCCCATTAAAACAAAACAAAAACACCTCCACTCCCTAAAAACAAAACAAAAACAACAAAAAAAGGAACAAAAGAAAATAAACACTCCCAACCCTAAAAAAACAAAAATAAGAAAAAAAGACAAACAGAAATCAGACTCCAGACATTCTTTAGAGACAGTCTGTCAGTACTTGACCCAGTTAATTAACTATAATTCATTTAGTCTGAAGCAGTCAGTGCTGTAAGAATAAAGAGAGGAAAAGTATGGTAATTCAGAAGTGGCTGTGCCAGTTCTACATTTTATTAACAAAGGTGAGTAAAATTTTGGCTGTAAGTGCCTGTCTCCTGCTTGGAACAATGGAGCTCCGCGGGGTATCCTGCCACAATTTTGATGTTCTGCTGTGTTTTCAAAGCATCTCTCAAGATGTTAATATTCTGTAAAAGTTTTCACACCTCAAACGACCTTCTATCATTCAAAAGACCATTCAACCCACGACCATTTCCTTTGCTACTTCCCTCTCTGCTCTTGCTTCACACGGTAGCAACTCTGCTCTAGGACAGAGCCAGGACTAAATCTCAGAAGACATGAGTTTCAGCATCTCCTAATACTAGGAAAATCTTGGGCAATTAGAGCTGTAATATTCTTGTTTCAGTTACCTCCCATGTAAAATGGCATAATCTTCTAAGTACTAGTTTAGTTATTTTATTTATTGACAGGATTAATTTAATTAACGTTTGCACAGCACTATAGACTGTGATATGAAACTCTTAAATGTAAAATGCCAAGTGCAATTGCAAACATATATTAATGGGTATATCTACACATGTAATATATCTGTGTGCAACCAGGTATCTCTCTAGCAACAAATATTTGTTAAATGTTGTAATATATTTAAGCAATATAAGATGGAAATCTCTTCTTCATATATCTTCCTTAGGGAAAACTCATAAGAAACAGTTTGATTCAGTTAGAATCTACAAATTTAAATGGCCATGGTATACTTCTGAGATAGATCAATATTGCTGACAGCAATTAGCACTGCTTACAAAAGGCCACTTTGCCTCACTCCTGATTTACAACCCACCCCTCCTTTTAAGCATGTAACCAAACAGGTTGACTACTGTTGCCACACAGGAGCCTAGTCTTACATCAGCTCCAGAAACAGAGATATAAAAGCCATGACCTAAAGTTTGCTATTTAAAAAACAACACTAAGATACAGTGTGTCCCAGACACAAATTACTGGTACTTAAACCTCACGGATGAAGAAGGGGCAAGACACTGCTAAACACTGAGATCCTGAATTTCAGTAAGGCACTTCAGCATTATTTTTAAGTCTACGTTCACGTAACAAAGTGGCTACATAAACATGTGTGCAAGTGCTCAGCTCATGCAGCATCTAAAAGCAGAGTCAGAAACTCAAGCTGTAATGAAGTAGAGCTATAAGAGCAACGCAAAGCAAAATTAGTTGGTTACTGACAAGAGCTACTCAAGAAGGCACAGAAGATGTGAATTACTCTAATGCAAAGATGCTAGCTCTACCAACACTTTAAGATCTGACCTCTCTTGCAATTCAAAACCTTTACTCTTTCCTTTTAACTCCGTGTCTGTTTAATGCTAGGCTGCCAAGCAAGAGCTGATAGACAGAAAGTGCTTCACAGAGAGGTTTCTGTTATTACACCACACTGAAAAAGTCTTCCAGTTGCCAGAGAAGCAGTCAGGTCCTGCAGAAAACTATGTGCTTTATGGGACAGAAGCTGATGGATAACAATTAAAAACAAAACTGTGATGTTAAAGGACAGGGGGGTCACACTGTTTCTTCTTTTCTTTTTTTTTTTATCCTAAGGTAGTAGGCTTGAAAAGAGCAGGGGAAGGAAGCTTTAAGAAAGACATTTTCAGCAGAGCCAAGGAAAAGAACAGTTTGGGACACTTGTCTCTTGATTCTGCTAGGAGGAAGTCACACACATTAATCCTCACTATTACAAGATCAGGTCGAGGCAAATCCTTTACTTATGCCACCACAACCTGGAGAGAGCTCCTGTTGGCTCCTGTACACAACAGCACAATGGTCACTTCACAACAAGGAATAACTGCTCTGAGTGGGGTCAAGAGCTCTGTGGTAGACATAAGAAAAAGGATGACTCAAACCTAGCAATAATGATGAGAAAAGAAAGCAAACAGCAACACCATCTCTTACCCTTCCTCCCAGGACCTCCCTCACTGACCTTTCAGGCAGCTGTGAAATAAGTCTTCTACTACCAATTAATAAATGGTAGAAGTTTACTGCTGGCAGAAATTGCTTTCAGTCCAGCATGTGCTTATATGTTTTCTTGCTCCTATTACACTCGTCAAGCAAGGAAAATGTAGGGTTTTAATTAATCATTCAGCATTTCAGCCTTTAGAGTCTGAAAAACTGGTTTCTCTACCAAGGTATAATATATTTAACAAGAACAATATATGTTCAGCTAGAAGGGGAAAAAGGGATTTTACAGCATCACACTGAGTATTTTAATCTCCATCAGAAAGAGAAACAAATCCACTTGCTTTTCTGACCAGGTTTTATTCCGAACTGTATCTTAATTGTAGGAGAAATTGAATAGTTTTACAGCTAAGAGATGAAAAGTACATTTGCCTGTGAATTTTGGGGGTTTAAATGGCAATATAAAAATTAAAAGATGGAAATGCTGCCAAGATGATGATGCCATGACCATCATTCCATCAATGTTAGCAGCCAAGTCTTCCAAACCTGCAAATGTATTCCAGTTCTGATTTTGATACTTCTTCAGCCAAATTCTGAGCTGACAGTTCCACTTTACAACTGGCTCAAAATAACTTCTAAATAGCTAAATTCAGTTGAAACACAGTTCTAAAATTAATTGATACAGGGAATCATAAGGTCCCCATGAGACTGATGGGAATCCAACAGTCATGGTTATAGCTAATTCACCATATCTTGGCTGCAGCTAAAAAGAAGCTTTTGCTGCACTTGGTGTTGCACAGTAGGTGACAGAGACAGTACTCACCCACAGAGCAGACTTCAGAATCACACTCCTCTGTTTCACTGGCTTTTCATAAAGAATGAGTAGGCAGAAAGAAGGATCCTCTGTCATCAGGAAAGGAGAGGCTGTATTCCACCTCTTTTACTACCCATACAAGAAGAGATTTACCTCTTTGGCTCTAGTTTGGTATCCAACAATCATCTGAAACAGTGCAAATTTCTCTACTTAATAATAATAATATTTCAATATATATTTTCTGGGTTTCAGGTTTTCACAGATTGTTTCTTTGGAGAAAGCAGCTCTGACATATTACCATCTTATTCTTCTGGTAAGCAAATAATCTAGTTCAGTCATGAGTATCTGGGACACATATGCCAACCGGTTTGATGTAAACACTGAGGTCACTATTTCCATTTGCTTTCTGTGGACAAAGTATTTAAGAATGTAACATTTCCACAGAAGTTTTGTTTGAGAAGGTAGGTAATACATGACAACGTCCCAGTTCACTCCTTGTGAAAGAGCTATCACTACCCGATTTATTTGTTTATAATCATGGTGTATAAATGGAGAGAGTGGCCAAGCTCATAATTTCTTTTTTAAATCCAAGCTCCTGCTACTTGCTGAACACAGCCAGTGTTCACCTGAGTTACACTGTTAAGCTACTGTCATAAACCCATGACCAAATTGTATTTCACACTGCATGATAAACTGTGTGTCGTGGTCACTCAATTTCACACGGTACACACCGAATTCAGCTCTCTCTGGGACAGTGCTTTCTGTCGCAAAGCACAGCCTAAGCCTGCTGACCTGAAATTAAATCTCCATTTGAGTAACATAGGGTTTGCTTTTTCAATTAACTTATGAGAGTTAAATGCAGAGCTCGCCTTGATTTACAAGAGAAACACACCAGACATGGACAAATAGTTGAGCAGTTCAGCTTCCTCCCACCAGAGGCCATGGATGGATGGAAGTGTTGGGCTGCTCACTGCAATATTTAAAGCCACCATGCAGCAGCATCCTGTAGAGACCTGACCCATTTAATTACCTGAAAAAGTTGAAAGAGAAAAAAAAAGAAAAAAGCTCCAGAGTTTCTGATGACTGGATAATATTGCAGGACAAAGGTAAATTTTACATCTATCAACAGCACTGAATTTGCTGCTACTGCTAACACTGAAATTACCCACACATACTGTGGACTGGAATTGCACAAAAGGGTTTTCCACCTATAATATTTTAATAAGAACTGGCAGAACTGATCCTTCATTTTAACAATTTGGCTTGATTTCCAGATCACAGAATTTTCTGTGAGCATGGACATTTCTCAGAATTTACTACCAGATAAATTCTACCTATGTTTTGGCAACTACTTTGCAACTGCTTTATTACAAGCATTTGAAACTTGAGTTGCATGTATTAATTTTAATTTAACAATTCCATAGATGGATGAGGTTAAGGGTCACATGCAAGCTTCTACTTAGCTACATTAAGTAGTAACTATTACCAGCATAACTATTCCAGGAAGACTGGAAGCTCTTTTTTTGTTGTTGCTTTTGGTTGGTTTTGTTTGTTTCTTGAAATTGACATGGTCTTACTGTTAAAAGCTCCAGAGGAAATTAAATTTCTGCTAATATTGTTCTGACTTGGAATGAATTAAATATGTCAATACTCCTACACTGATAGTAACAGCACTGCAATTGGGTTTGTTTTCCCACATCAGTAACCACATCAGTATAGTTACTGCAGTAAAAGTTTTTGTAAGAGTTTGTAGGGTCTTATATCTTGTCACCTGTCATGTTTTGTGAAAAAGACAGAAGGCTATCTTTCACCTTCATGCAACAGTTGGATTCTCGAAAAGATAACACAAATTCAAACACTTCTGTCCTTTTCTGAAGGAGCCAAGCAGCAGACTCAGTCTCTGGGACCATTTGCCAGCTAATAAACAAATGCCAAGGATGCCACAGGATCTCAGAAGGAAGCATTTCAAGCTGGGAATGAATTGGTAATTTATTTTGGTCTAGAACTTAAATCTGGATTTGAACTCCCAAACTACAAAGTGCCCTCCCTCATTTGCAGTACCCTAAACCATCTGGGTCTGGCTAGGCATGACAATGGGATCTGTCCATCTGGCCTGATGCAAAATGCTGAGTCTTCAAAGCAGGGGACTCTTGCAATAAACAGTTATCCTTTCACTGCACAGCTCTGCAGACAAAGGTCAGGGGACAAATTAGATTCTGCATATGTTAACAGCTACAGATGTCTGTACTGCCTCTCAGTAATGGCCCTCAGACTGCTTTCAGCACCTGAAAAGTCTACCTAGAAGAATGAGAGCTTTAAGTAGGACCACAGACAGAGCCATAATGTGTGGGACCCCAAAGGTCAAACACACAGAGGCAATTCATATATCTGTATGTTGTAGAGCCCAGGAACAGTCTGAAAGCCATCTGCCAGAAAGTTATCTGGGCAGAAGGAAGGAGACCCCAGATTGACAGGCACTCTGAGCTAGATTGCAGGAGATAAGCTAGTACACAGCATGTTCAGTCCTGGTATGCTGGGATCACAGTGTTCAGGGAATGCTGTCCACTTCTTTAAATGTTTTCTCCTTCACACTGGCAAAACTAAATAAAATGTAAATGAAAACCCATAACTGCACATTCCCCATTGGGCTGCAGCATCAAAAAAAAAAAAAAAAAACAAGCGAAAAAAGAACGCCCTTGTCTCTACCACATGTTCTATTCCGCAAATGGGTCCAAACAACATGCAATAAATAAAATTACAAATGCAGGCAGCTTTATAAACAGCCAGAATTTCATACCTCTGTGTTCACTGAGCAGTAGTTCAGGAAACGAAACAAAAATCTGTAAAGGTAAGGTTTAATCTGCATGTTTTGCTAAGAAACAACTACACCACATATTCAAAACAGTAATGGAGCAATTATAGCAGGGATCTATAGTAGGGGAGACTGACCTTGTTTTACAGTCAAACAAGTGTAAAATCTGACAAGGTAATTATTTTATAGCTCAAACAGAACACTCACCACCAGCAAACAGTCTTAGTCTCTGGCAGAGAAGGAGCTTTACAGAAACTGAGTTAGGGATGTAGTTGAGCCTGTGGTTTACAGATCTTCTCGATAATTTACAGCTTTCATGTGCATAATTGATTACATTTAAGTAACAGGGATTTTTTTTTGTTTGTTCCAAGTTATCCAGTTAGCCAGTGTTTGCTCCTGGAGCTGTTTATGAATCCAAGGCAGAACACAAAATAAAATTTAAAAAAAAAAAAAGCAACATTTCCAAAGAAATACAGTATTTACGTATATGAGGCAAACTCACTTCTAACACAGCAAAATTCTTTTTTGATTCCACTAACATTTGTCTCAAGTGTAAATAGGAGTGAACAGGCCTTTCCAGACCATACCCAATGACACGCCTGGACTCCACCTGCAAGGAGCCAACAAGGCTCCCTCCTGATCCAGATAGCTGCTCTCTCTCTGCATTTCCCCAGTTACTTTTTTCATGTGTTTTTCTGGAAAAGGGAGGTCTACATCACCACCGAGCAGTGTGTCTGCCCACAGCAGAATCAAACTTTTCCTGCTATTCAAATGATTCTTCCCCCTAATTTACACACATCAGGATAGAAACTGAAGCGTTTGCTGCTATGGTGAGATAGGCTTTTTTTTGTCTTACTAATACAGAACTTCAACAGTAAAATCTAGAAAATTAAAGCTCTTGGGTTCCTCAGAAAATTTATATGGTATCCTCCACATCCAAGAGGTTTTTCTGTTTCTATAATAAAGGAATGCTTTTTCAAACAAACATCCTTTCCTCTAGACTAGCATAAAATACAAGCTAATAAGTTATTAAACACATATTAATGCACAGAAACACTACATTCTGAGGCTTGATCTTAAGTCCTTGGACTCCAGCCGGCCCATGTCGGGAGGCCTGAGCTTTCTGCCTCCTCTTTGCGTGGGATGTTCCATTGCTTCAGTATCTGTTACCACACTGGAGCACTCCTGCACCCTCCATGCTGCTTTTACTTGGCCACAATTACACTTAATTACACAATTAACACTTCCACCAGCCCTTGGATTAGCAGCACATGTGAAAGTAACACAAGCATGTTTAACTGTGAAGCACAGACCACCTTATATATGCACAAATAAGCTGGTAAATACATATGCACATAGGATCTGCCAGGAGCCTGGCTATGAATTTCCCTTTCCTTTCTCATCTTTACTCCAAGATTAGGTATTAGGGGAAAAGGAACAAGAAAGATACATATGTAAATAAATACACACATCTATAAATACAATATCCAAACCCACCTCCACAAACAGCATTTTTCACGTGCACTGAATCCCATCTGTCCACCACAGTGACTCCTGGGCATGCAGAAGCAAGGCAAACACCTTTTTCCCAGATGTAGAGGTTGATCTGCACAGGAGGGCATTTTAAGGCCATTTTAATGTGCATTCCAGGATGAAATGTTCAGGATCCCTGATAGAAATCCCTGCAAAGAGCTCCCAAGGCTGCGAACTCATTAATCTGCCTCTAGGTCTGCCTTCAACACCACATCAACTCCCACCTCACAGGCTCTCACAGCCTAAATGCAGGGAAGTGGGCTGCTGCAGCAAGAAATACAGCTTCTTTACCTGTTAAGTTTTGCTTTTGATAAGTCCATATTCATGCAATGTAAAGGAAAAAACAAGAAAACCTGAATGCTCCCAGTGTTTCATCAAGAAATTACTGATTGGTTCCACAAAGCCTGGTCCTCAACCAGCAGCCTCCTAAGCAAAAACAGGAAACAAAGAAGTTACAGCTATGAAAGGTACACTGAGTTTTGCAAGATTTAGTGGGACGGGATCAGGTGATACATCAAGATAAAAATAGACCAGCTTTGGGCAACATAAACATAAAATTCTCCATGTTTTGAAATCCATGTTTGGGTCTTATTTTAAAATCTGAGGCCACTGAATGCTAATTGTTTAAAACCCTTCACCTCAATGCTACTAGAAGCAGAACACTTAGCCTTTTAGTTATGGTGGCATTTTGTGGATTGTTTCAGTCTCACTATTGTTGATGAAATTGAAAGAGATGCCTAAACTCTGATCTCCAAATAGAAGAACTTTCTAAATGCATCTTCCAACTCTCCTTCTTAGAAACTAATTGAGAATTGCAAGGCAAGGTCAGAAAGCAGCTTTTTTCAGCTTGCATTAAGAAACGTATTCTGGTGGCAACCATGCCAAGAGGCAAATAAATCAATCAAAAACAAAAACTTGTTCTTTTTGCACTTCTCACAATATTAGGGGGGCATTCTCACAATTCCTGAATGCTTAAAGACTAACCATTTTAAGAAAAAAGTATGTTTTCATCATGGTTATTTGTTTCACCAGAAATACACACAATCAATTTTAGCAGGTAAAAATGGATTGAAAAACTGCAAACATTAAAAATAAAAATCAAAGAGCACAATAAGCAGTACAAAGAGGTCTGTATTCAGGATTAATTCAGGGAAGATTAAAGAAAAACTGACTACTGTTTTTGACATTTATTCATGTTAGGATCCTAGACCTAAACAAAAGCACCTGTTTATGTAAGCACCAAGCCCTTCTTAATCAATTCATTAAGCACTGAATTTAAAGCACACATTTAGCCCACCTGACATCTTGTAGTGGTTTCAGAATGATGGTAGGAAGCACGGCCAAAGAATCAATTAGAAAGCACATCACGCAGTTCATAACATTAATCTTAAAGGCAATGCTTTCTCATGCATTTCTGCAGAAATCTGCTGTTAAGTAAACGTAATATGCACTTGCTCAGAGATTGCTTATTGGGGAAAAAAACACGTGCACTAAAAATACCTAATTTAGAAAACAGCTCCCATAAAGTCATGTTAAAAGAGATCTGTGATACCCTAACAGGCATAAAAGAAATCTTTCTCATATACATCTTAAATTCATGCACAATAAAAAAAAGCGGAATCTGCTCTTGTGTTCCTACTGGGAAAGTCCCCGCACTGAAAAAAAGGTGATTATTTTCAGACAATGGCTCTTCTCCAATATGGTTAAAGTTTAATGGATTTTTTTAAAGTAAATAACTCAATATATCATCCAAACAGCATGTGTCATTGAAGTATCTAAAAGATCACTTCTGCTTGTGATGTAATTTGGTGGGGGAGGGGGTTGCTGGTATTTTTTGAATATTTCATTAGACAGCTTATCTACACATAGTACTTTCCCTTGAAAGTTTCCCACTAACAGCTCTGTGCTTCTCTACACACGGCCACGTTCATCCTCCTGCACTGTCGTTATCACCATGAAAGCTGAGTCTGCAGACGGTAAGCTGCTAGACAAGCCTGATGATAGCAAAACAGAGAGGAGACTCTTCAGCAGTACTGAAGAGCCACTGGCATAAATGGCACAAGCTTTTATTAGCAGCCAATTATCACCACCCAAACCCCGTTAAGAATGAAGATTGCTATCAACCTCTCATGAATTATCCTCCAACACAGCCAGCAAAATGTCAAACCCTACCAACCTTTCCTCTTCCCTAAACTTACTGCCTTGCAGAAGGCAGGGTGCTATTTCCTTTTACAGCTGGGGAGGAGGGGTGGGAGGCTTACTAGCTTTTCAGGGAGTGGGATAGTATAACCCAGAAACCTTGAGACAATATGTGCTAAGTACTGCAACCACCTGCTGCCCCACGCCATGAGCACACACACACACGGCTCTGCTGAGCTTCAGAGACACCCATACCCACAAGAAACAGCCCTCTCACGGCATGTCCTGGAAAGCAGGTACTCTCCTCTTGCACTTACCCGAGGGATTTCCCTCCAGTTCTCTCCAGAGATGAGCTACAAGACTGATTCCCGTGAAGAAGTCTCCTAATGTGGCCAAGGCATCCTGGGGAGAAGCATGGTAGAGAGGAGAGGATTCTGGCAGTCCAGAAGCTGCATCTCTCCATCCTACACAATCCTCTCTCTCTCCCTGTCTCTTCCCCACTTGGACTACAGGATCATTTGAAAGCATCTAGCAAAAGTCATAAGAAATTAAGCTATGCAGGAACATACCCTTCTATCCTCATAAGGCCTTATCAGTCAGATAACCCCAGGATAGGAAGAAGGGAGCACAATCAGGAGGAGACTAGAAGAGGAAAACTGTTGACCAAAAAGCTGTATCTAAATTTCATATAACCAAACCTAATCCCCACGATGAATCCTTTCCCAAATGTATCAGCAACCCAGCTCTGTCACTATCAGGACAAGGCTGTGAGCCTAAAACAAAAGCATCTTAGCAGAAGCAGGAGTTAGCTGTGGTCACAGCAACAATGATCTTGTCCTCATTTCTCTAACAAGCTCCCACTGGAGTTGAAACGAGGCAACCTGAGGGAGTCTCACCTGACATGCTTTTTTTAATTTTTATTTTTAAATCGAGGTTTAAAGCCATTTCACTCGTTCAAGCTCAGGACGCTATTATCATTCATTTCCTTGGATGTAGGACCAGGCTGTCATTGCATAACTGCCAGGAAAAGGAAAAAAACAAACAAGCAACAGCAACACTCACAGCCTGCCTTCCTTCTGCACTCCTCCAAGCGAGTCTGCCAGGAACTGTAAGGCACTCTAGGGTACTCTATTAGCCTCTCCCTGTTTTCACCTCAGGTCTTACTGTACCCTGAAATATTTAGAGGTCTAATTATTGTTTGAATGGGAGAGATTTCTAGCAGAGCTGGACATTCTAGGAGCCGGGAGGAGACCTGCCACTCTGGCTGCATTTGATTTCCTAGGACCTCAGGAGCGAAACAATCTCCAATGGCACTTGAAGTTTCCCAACTTACATTCACTAGTGAAAAGCATTCACTGCTTATCGTGCTTAACATCAAGCAACTTCTTCAGCCTATGGTCATCCAATTTCTCTAGGAGAATAACAGCGATATTAAGAAGCCCACCAGCATCACAAACTTGAATATCAAAGCCCCTGTGAAATCTTCTATTTAAATTGTAAGCAGGCTTCTCCATGGAGATGAGGCTTTCATTTTTTCGCAGGTGCTCCGAGCAGTTGCAGTCGCGCTCAGGAAGCCCTGGGCGGCAGCCCCAGTCCCGCAGGATGGGAGCTCCTCTATGGCAGGATGTTTACATAGTAAGTCAAAAGGCACTGAGTTACCATGTGGGAAACTCCGCTCTCTCTCCAGTCCAAGATAACCACCCTGCAGGGCCAATGCCGAGGAGCATTTGCAATGGTTCCTGGCACCGCTATTCCTCAAAGCCCATCGGGAAGCGAGGATTAACGCGGGCACAGCGGGACGCGCTCCGCACCGTCCCTTCCCGCAGCTGAGCGGCAAACAGAACCGCCCCGGGGCCACCCCCGCCTCGCCGGCATGTCCACGGCACGACACCGCACGCCCTGAGCCCAATGTGAAGGGCACCGTAGCGCTCCGACCCTGCGCGGGGGGCTTACCTTTCGCACCCCGCCGAAGCCGTGCTCCGCCGCCACCCGCTCGGCCTCCGCCTGGCCCCCGTCGTACAGCTCCACCAAGAAATGGTTGGTGTAGACGGCTCCGCGGGCTGGGGCGCCGAGGAAGTGCAGGAGGAGGAGGAGGAGGGAGCCCCGAAGCAGCGGCGGCCCCGCCGGCATGGCCCCGCGCTGCGCGCCCGCGGAGGCAGCCCGCCGGGCGGGCGGGCGAGCGGGAGGCGCCCAAAAGATGGGAGGGGAGGAGGGGAAAAAAAAAAATTAAAACAAAAGAGAGGGGCAGAGG
>VXAD01007924.1:374283-523945 GCA_013399195.1 Dicrurus megarhynchus | reverse complement strand
TTCCGTGAGGCAGCTTAAGTCCCTGCCCAAGCTGCAGGCAGGTGAAGGACAGCTGAGCTTGTGTGGTCTCAGCCTGTTCATACAGCTTTGCCATAGTGGGCAAAACTCCCTCCTAGCAATCTTTAAGCCATGACCCATGACATTGTAGTCTCCTACGATCAGTGAGAGAGGATTGTGTCTCCTATTTGTGATTTCAGTGAAGCTCTTCTCCCGGATATACTGGAGGTCCTGACTCAGAGGAAACAAAGTCTCTAAGTCAAAAAATTATTAAGGAACTTAACAAGGTCTAAAAAGATTACTCTAATTCGTTTTTGAGATGAGGAAGAAAGGCAAGAAATTATTATAAATCCCACATCCAAACAGATTAAGTCCATATAACATGGCAGCAACAACAAAAACAATAGCTATTATTTTTATTTTATATAGAGTTTTAAATTCTTAGGCTCCAAAGAAAATCAGGAAAGTGAATTAGTGGCAGCAGGGAAAGTCAAAGTTATGATGTTTCTCATATGATAATATCAGCTCTTTACAGCTGCTTGAAAAATTTGCATTTAATATCAAGTAAAGAACATCTGCTGCTCAGTATGCAGCAGACCACCAAAGCTGCCGTAGAGAAGAGGTGGGAGGAACGGATGGATGGGAATTAGATCATGATAAGGAAAACAAGAAGTGGCATCCCACTGAACGGCACAACCTCTATTATCACTTTCTAAGTCACTTACTCCCACTTCTCAACCAGGGACTAGTGTTTGGGATGATGGAGGTAGCTGCCATAGGCAGGTTAACCTGATAGTAATGTTTTCCAGAACACTTAAAATACATACTTTCAAAGTAACAAAATCCTTGATATGAACTTGTGAGCACATCGCCTAACACCATCTTCCAACAGGTACAGAGCTAACTTCGGGAAGCAAGGAAGTAAAAGACTGTGTCAGATACAAGTGTGGAAAATGATACCAGAGTAAATGTATAAGGATCCTCTTGTGACTAATCACATATAATGGGAGAGATGGGAGTTAGATGTATAGAAAGCTATTGCTTCAGGCGTGATTTTTACTGTTATTAGGGCCTTGTTTTTATTTCTGTTCAGCTTAGTAAAGTCTTTCACTTTTAATGGTTCACTACACTGAACAGTAAGAAATTACAGGATGGACTTCTCAAATGAAGTTGCTACCTGCACAATGCAAAGAAAACCATGTGGGTTTTCCTTTCTGAGTGTCTTGGTAATTCAGAAATTCAGTATTAAGTGTATGTAAAATATTATTTAAAATTTGCAGGGTTTATTTCATATATATATACATAGGCATAGACTGTTAGGAAACCTTTCTTTTTAAGAGTGATAATAAACTATTTGGTTTTATTTCCATTATTTTCACATGCTTATGTTACTTGTCTTTCTCTAACCTTCTATACCATCCATGTTAAAGAAAAATACTATTTTGGATCATTTCAGGAGCCCTTTTATAATGTAGTGCTGCTCAAAAGATGTTTTAAGATGGGCTATATTTGGGTTGAGAGGAGCCCAATTATCTAATAATCTAATAATAATTTAAAAATCTGCACTACCATCTGTGCAAAAGTCCTGATAGAGGCTCTACTTCAGCTCAGTATGGCTTGCTTAAAACATGAATCAGTGTCTTTAGTGGGCAGATATTTTTTCTAGTTTTTTACTATCAGAACAATCTTTCTTCTCAATATTATATGCACAGAGGTCCATTTCTAGGAAAGAAAGGTAACTAAGAGAGTATTGCTGTTATAAAAAGTCATTGTACTTGCTATGTGCAACAATTCTGATTAATGGATTCTGTAAAAGAGAGGGAACTGATTTTTTAGTATAATCTCGGGAATTTTCTGAGGTACAACATTATGAAATGCCAAGTGTGGTTATTAGTCACAGAGGGATCTAGGACTTTTGCTTATTTAATCAGTGAACAGAAATATTAAAAAAAAAGTGGTGTAATTTTGTGAGTCACTACCCCTGAGCTATTTTTTGCAGAAATTATTTTCTGATTTTGAGCAATGAGCAAAGCTGTTCAAAACCTGTTCTCTCTTCTGTCACACACCTGTGAGCCCCTGGAGTGCAAGCTTGTGTGCAGTTATGGTGCAAGCCCCATGTAAACATAGATGTAGATCATTTTAGTGTTTCAGCCTAATCTAGAAATATATCACCTGTGTAATACCATGGATTTATATAAATGCCATTCTAGTTACACATAAATAAAATCTACAGTCTGAAAACTGCAATTCATTTTGCCTTCAGAGCCTGAGGAATAAACAGTATGTAACATGAACAGAAAAGGGGGAATAAGACCCTGAGGATGCTGCCTTATGCAGCTCCACCACCTGCACAGTCACAGACAACTTTTGCTTGGCCAGCTGGAGTTACTTTTGTTCAGAAAGCTTCTGTCAAGTATTACTTCTCTTGGTGTTCTGTTAGTCTGAATGGCCTGGTGATTGGGTTGGGAGGAAAGTAAGCAAAGGGGAAAAGAAAATAAGGGAAAAAAGTAACTATGTTGTTAAGACAAGACATTTTGGTTTCCTGTATGCATGGTACATAAAGAGGTTTTGTAGGGTTTTCTCCCCTTTCTGTCCTTCCAACTGTGGAAAAAAGGTAGGATATGATACTTGGTTATCTATCTGGACTCAGGCAACAAGGGAGATTCAGGACACATATATACACAGAAACAGAATGGAATTGAAACACACACACATAAATATTTACTGGTAACTATTGTATGTCAGGGACTTTCTTTAAACCTCAGACTGAAATCTGAACTACTCTCCATTGCTGCACCAAATACCCATAAAACATAAAAGCAAGGCTTTTTAGCAATCCTCTGGAGCATCCTGTTGTGTAATGACTTCTAGATGTTTATTTAAAAACACTTTTGAAGAGAGTTTATATATGAGACACTTCTCAAAGTTGTGTCAAGTAAGAGACTTTCTGATAGGCAGCTTCTCATTAATATTTGCCTGTTGTGAGTCATAATTCATTTTGTCACAGACTATAGTGCTAGTACTTTGCTTTTATTACCATGATAGCTTTGTTGACTCTTCAATGTTTGGAGCCATTGCGTAACAAGGGTCACTCTGTGCCTCCTCTGTCACCACGACAGATTATTGCTTCACTTTCCACTTCAGTCTAACATCCTGCTTTCATTTATTTGATGGTTCCATGGTTCAATAGCACTTAGAGAGATGTTGACAGCAAATGGAAAAGTTTGAAGATACTCTTGTTTAAAATAAGACTGTCTATACCTGTTATATACCAAATTTATTTTCTTTCTCTTTTCAAATTAATGACAGTTACTTTAAATGATAGCTTTGGTTTTGTTCTTCAACAATTACTGTTTTTTGCTTTTTCCTTCCCCCCATCTTTTCCCCCTGCCCTACCATCCCCTGCCCCTCACATCTGTGCAAGGGGTTCACCTCTTAGCCTATACTGAGGTTAATCAGTCTTCTTTCTACTAGAAGTTAGTATATCCAGCTTTGGGAAGAAAAGCATAATATCTTCCAGAGTTGTTGTAACTATTATGTACTCTTCTCACTGCAGCTGACATGACAGCACAGCCTGGGGAAGGGAACACTCTGAGGTTCTCTGTGTCATGACAGTCCTGAGCTGCTCTTCCATCATATAGAAGTAGGAGCTGTTTCTTCTCATCTGTCCTGAAGCAGCCTCTGTGGTAGGATGACAAATACATACTCCAGGACTCAAGGAAACAAATTTAGCTTCCAGATGGGATGTTGACTCACAGAAATGTTCTTGCATTCTTGGGGATAATGGGGACACAGAAATACACCTATGTGGACTGCACAGTTTAACAGGAATGTAGAATCTTGCTGGAACTGAGTCTGGTGCTGTATTTTTGCTTGAATGAAGTAATTGTAACACACAAGTAGCTCTTCAGTATTTCTCTTAACACATTAGACATATATTTCACTACTCGTTGTTCTGAAACATATGCATCCCAGAATGTCATCCTTTATCTTTTAAATTAAATCCTAAGTATGATGTGATGTCCCTTGAGAGATAAGACACAACATGGAACATTTTTACACCTTTGGGAATGTTTGAATACTTTCCCTCAGTTTCATTTGATGACAATCTGTTATGTTTTAGTCAAAATTACTATGTGTTTAACCTTTCTGTTACCCACAGTTAAGTACTCTAGTAATGAAGAAATCAAATGGTGTTAATGCTTGCTGTCCTGTTTGATTGTGACTCTTGTTTTCTTGACAGTCTTGGAAGTACTGCCTGTGCCATCTCTTCTCACATTCCTTAAGAGTGTTTCAACCCCCTTCAGTAAGGGATAAAAGCGGGGCACTCAAGTGAATTTATTTTATTAAATGTTTTTAATGATCTTCATGTATTAAATCAAGTGAGTTTCATGTGATCTGGCTTTGTTCAATCTGTCAGTAGCATTGGACATGCTGGATCAGGCACAGAAGATGCTCTTGCGGTGCCTAGTACTTTGACTGTCATCAGTATTTGATGTCCAGGGGACTGCACTCCTGGGGTGTTGTGCATTTCTGAACATGCATGTCAGGTATTGACTCAGGTAGGAGAGGGCAGTTGGATATTAGATTCATTGTCTCATTGTTTGCTGTTGTCATTTTAATACTTCTTTTTACCAGCCTGTTCATGCATTTGTTCATTCCTATGGCTTATGTTATCGCTTATACACAGATGACTTATAGATCCACAATTCCTGTTGGTGTTCTCAGACTTTGCCTTTGTATTTCTCTGCCTGCATCATCCCCATAACTGGATGCATACTAATCTTTTATTACAAACAAAGAAGTCAAAAAGGATTCTTTTTAATCCTGTTGTGTACGTTTTCTGCTCATAAGTACTTCACGTCTCAAATATTGCTTCTCGTTCCCTATGCTACAATACTATTTGAGAGTTTTAAAATGTTCATTATAATTTATTGTATAATTAACACCTTGCAGATCAAAACTAGACCTTTTTTTTCTCATGGATTGTATGGGGTTTTTTTAAATGCAGCTCTTCAGGTATTTTAATTTTGTTTTTATTGTTTATAGTACAGATCAAAAAAATCCCTGAAACAACTGGTCTCTGCAAGTCAGGCAGAGCACAAGTTATGTTATAAGACTCCCACTTCTCAGTCCAGTGACCTAAATTTTAGATTACAGCAAACACAAAAGCAACTGCCTGCTTTTTACCATGCGCAATCACATTTATATGATTTGACTTCTTTTTGTAGACTTGCCCAGAATATCAATTCTGTTTATAAATTGTGTCTACTCTTTTTCTTTCCTAAACTGTAGGAGATATAAATATAGTAATAACCATTTTTGAACTGCTTTTTTCTCTCTGGTATCTTCTATATTAGATCTTGCTGACTTTTAACAGCATCATTTGTCAACTTGCAATATACTTTCAGTTTTGATTTAAACTTTATCCTCAATTATTTTTTTCAGAATATCTACTCTTTTGTTACATGCTATTTATCATTTAATTTTTGGTTTGGCACATGTTCTTTTTATTCTATATACGCTTCATGTTAAAAATATTTAAATTACTTAATAAGGCATAGTCAGAGATTGATAACACAGCTGTCACTATTGCTTTACCTTGTTGGCAGTTATGTGAATTGCATTTTAATTTTTTGCTAATGTCATTCTTATGCCCTTATAAAATACCATGTTTAATTTATTTACAAAAAATTTTCAGCATGACAGCTGTAAATACATACAATTATTACAACATTAATGTTTTCTTATCTATAAGGAACTATCCTTTCTGGTGTTTCTATAACTGGTATGTTGACATTCATTAAGAGTGGCTAATCTTGTGCTACAATTATAGTGAAGGAAGCATCAGCATGCTGCTCATATTGAGCTAGAGAACCAGATTCAGGAGGAAAGGTAGAAACCCAACAGGGAAAGCAAGGACATGGTTAAAAATTTGGCATAGTTTGGAGGAATTCCTGTACATTTGCAGGTCAGATGTAGACTTACAGTTCAGACTGAAAATCAGAAAGTCTTTGGAAGAGGTAATATCCAATATGGGGAGCAAGTGACATGAGATGGTACCAGGGGGAAAGGCTTTATTGCTACATGGGCTAAGTAGCAATATAATTCCCTCCACTGTTGCCAGCAATTCTTGTGGGACTGGACTTTTTTAGATTGACAGTTGTAGCATGGATGCACAAAGTTAACTTGTGCCTAAGCTTTTGCCACAGCTTGAAAAGTAAATAATACAGCTGGTGAGTAAGTGGACTGAAGGTATATAAGTGAACCTTATTTGCACACTGTCAGCAAAAAAACTTAGATTTCTCATGGTAAAGATCTGTAAATTTTTTAGAACTCATTGGCTTGATCTACATTCTTTGTAATTCACTGGGTGTGGCACAGCTGAGTTGCTGGGGGGTGGGACATGGCAAAGGGACCAGTCAGGAAAGGATGTGTTTGTCAAAGTTGTTTACTTTTGTTGCATTCAAGCTGCATGGGATGACAGACCAAACCATTCTTGTAGAAGCTGAGAAGCTGTGGATGTTTCATTCCAATTCCTTTTGTAACTGTTGTGTGTGGCTACCCCTCTCACTCTCTTCTCACCCAGGCAATACAGATGGTTTTTGCACAGGAGCTGTTCAATTCCTGTGAATTAAGCACTTGGCTTCTTGAGGTTGTGTGTAGTCAGACTTACCCACTGGCAGGAAATGTATTGAAAAGTGCAAGGTTTGTGCAGCCACCAGAAACTTCAGGGAGAGGCCTGTTGTTTGTAACTGCCTGCAGCAGCGTGTTAGGGGCGTATGACACAGTGCTCCATGGTTATTTTGATAGGTGTGCTTGAAGACATGAAGAACATGCTACTGCTTTCTTCTTGGGCTTCCAAAAGAATAATAATGCCACTGTATGTTAATTTCTGACAGCCCACTACAAATACTGATGGAAAATAGATATTAAATCATCAAAACATTAGACCCTAACAGCATGACGTGCTTTTAGCTTTCCTCGGGGATTATGAAAGACAAGATTGCCTCATCACTGTGGCTTGTGGCTGAGGAACCTACATGGGACGGTCTGGAGTAATGAACAGGCAGAACTGGAATACAGTTTGGTGGGTCTGTTTGGAACAGAAGACTGAAAACAGAAGTATCAGCAGAGAGGAGGAGGAGCCTTGGGCTCAAAGAGCAGAGTCCTGAGCTCTCTGTAACCACTCAGGGATTTCTAGAGACACCACCAGGCTTTAGCTCTTGACTGAGTTGTGTGCTGGAGCCTGGCTTGTGGGATACTTATGCCTAATTCCCGTGAGTGGTTTCATGAAGAACCATCAATTGGCCTTTTTTCCAAAGCTGTAGCTTGTAACGAACAGTTTGCACCCAAAATTAAATTTTTTGTCACATAACATATACCTACTCTTCTATCAGAAAATCCTGGTAGTAGCCATAGGTGGACTTTTTATAAATTAAAGTTTTTTTAATATTGATTTCACAAAAAGGTTTTTAATTACTTTGTGTTGTATTTGTATTCGTTTTCTCTTCCCTTTTGACAATAATTTTAAGCTTTGTGTCCTATAAACCTATAAACATTAACATGCAAAAATATTAACAAGAAGAAAACATACATTCAAAGCAGATATTCAGAGAACTTCACTAGCCACATCTTTCTAACACATTAGATTTTTTTTCTGACCAAATCCATGGTGGTCTTAAGGCTTATCTTTTTTTCCTCTCATCTTGCTTCTCATCCAAGCAATATTCTTCTTGAAGTTCTTCCTAAGCTGATAATACTACTACAGTCAGAGTAACTGGTTTTTATGTGTTCTCACTTTATTTTCTCCTTTCCTAAATACAAACTGATTATTCTGTATTCATAAATACCAACTCACTTCGATAGATTCATTAAATCCTTTTCTCATGTGCAATGTTTCTTTATTTTGTATCTGTACTGGCAATTTGGATTTCCCAACCCAAGGCATTTCAGTGCTTAGGATTTTTTGCATTCCTTTAGATGTTACAATTTCCATTTACAATTTTCAATCCTAATATGATGAATAATATTCTTATTTCCTTTTTTTTTTCTTCTTCGATTGCTCTGTTGTTAAGTACTAATGTTCTTAATGAACACAGACGCAGTATTTTTATTTTGGGACTACAACTAAATTGACTTTGGCTGAATGTCAGTGGAAATCAAGATTCTTTCTTCATTTTTCATCTTTCCCTTTTATGGCTTAAGAAACTTTTGCTGTTTATTAAATCTTCCTCCAGAATTACAGCTCAGCTTCAATTCTAATAAATCTTGGTTGATCTGTACACTTTGAGATTTCCAAAATGTATGCTTGTTCTCATTCTGCTTTTGGAAATACTTTTATATCCTTCTGCAGTTGATGCCTTTCCCTTCATATTTTGTCCTGTTGCCCAACCTGGAAATTCCAAGTAAGTTTTTAATCTTTGCCTTGAAAAATCTTTGCCATCTGCTGTAGTGGAGGACTTGAACTCTTTAATCTCACTATCTTTTCTTGCTAGTTACCTAAGCTTGTCCCTTTGAAACTTAAAAACAATCCTTTAGCCCTAGTGTTATTTCGCCAAGTCATCCTGCAGTAAACTCGCTCGATTATTAAATTTTTATCATGTTACTCTATCAGATAAAATTTATCACTGTTTTACCATATAGAACTGTAAATATCCTTAAGTCAAAGCAAAGCCTTCCCCTGCATTTGTGACTTCCTTGTCTCTGCCAGCTGTCCTGTTAAGTGTTTCAATATTAGTAGATGTTAAGAATAGCTTTGACTCTGCAGTGTTTATTGCCAAAGGTAAGGTCACATGTAAGTGCATATTTCCAGCATTTCTCCATCTTGCATTGTTACAGAGATAGTGTCTCTGTTAAAACATAAATTTTTAGATCTGAACCTTTGGATATCTAACTGTAAAACATAAGAATTTCTAGTGTTGATCTTTTAAACAAACAAACANAGGTACTAAAGCTTAATCAGAAGAGTGTACAGTAGTGAAAAAGACATCTGACATGATTTTGTTAAGCTGACAGTATGGGAATGAACTAACACATCTAAAAGGAGTACACAGATAAGGTTCATGGTCCTCAATGTCCTTTACAATGCTTGAAATGCAAATCAAAATTTGAATTTTGTAATCAGTGATGCCTTGGAGAAACAGACAAAAATTATTGTTGATTCACAAAGTACAATTTGATAGTGAGTGTATTATCCGGCATAAAGGGACAAGTAATATCTCACATAATGGTACACACTATTAGCCATGAGCTGCTGCTCTCTCTCCATATCTTAGACAAGCATTATGTGTTGTAGAATTGCTCTGTAACACCTCCCACATTGAAAATACTGGGGTTTTTCCTTTTTTTAGCATGATGTTTTCAGAATGTTATTTTACTACAGTGAAAGATTAAAAAAAAACAACCCAAAACCAAATACCAAAAAATCCCAAAATGATTTTTGCATTTTTGACAAAAATATTATCAGTGGTAGAGGATGATAACTTGTCACTCAGCAATTTTTGTGAGTTCTCTAAAGAAAGAAACAAATTACTTTAATGGTATTATTTCCCAACTGCAACACTTTCCATGGGGCTTTTCTGATTCGTCTAATGTGTTCATCCATTCCATCGCTCTCAGTTATGACATTTTGCAGAACAATTAAAATGTTTAAGGAACATTAACAACTATTAGAAGCATGGAGTGCAGGCTGTGGGAAGCATGATAGTACCAGTCATTTTATCATCAGTGAATGTCTCCATTGTTGTAAGGAAATCATAGTAGCTTTTACTTGCTTATCTCTGTAGTGTGGGCCACTAAAATTTAAGAAATTAGTTTTTATTTCAGAGCAGGAGGTGAGAACCATATTTTCTGCCCATACGTTCTACCTTGGTGTAAAGCAAGAGCTGGAAGTATTTGAATAAACCAGCATTTTAGACCCATGAGCAGATGTGATGGACAAACACGGTGGGCAAAGTTCATGACAAGAATTTGAAACAAGCTTTGGGTGCTAGTTCTGTACCAGGGAGGGTGTCCTGGGTCACTGCTGTGCTGAAGCAATATCATGCGTGTAAGCTTTGTTCTTCCCTTATAACCTCAGAGGTCTCAATGGCACCAGCCAATGTGTATTTCCTTGTTTTGAAGCAGTTTCTTTGTTGCAATTAATCTGCTGCTTGCTTGACTGGTTTTTGTGAGCTAAGGGAGAGGTACAAAGTTTATATCCTAAACAATGGTACCCAGTAGTCCGTCCCAGATCCTAAGAGTTTGTGCTCATGTTGCAGGTGTCTCCAGTACGTGTAAGGATGAATCCTCAGTGTACAGCTTTGGCATCATTAGGCAGGAGCATGTCCATGTTTTCTGTGAAAGATAATGGGAACCTGGATGCACTGAAGGGCTACAGAGGACTTCTCATGTGGAGAGGTGCTGGCTGTGGATGATGGATGTGGGCATCACTGGCTGCAGGAAGGACAGTAGATTCCCAGCCTCGGGGTTACTGATTGCAGCAAAATGGCTGCTTGTGGCATCTGAACAGATGTGCTCC
This sequence comes from Dicrurus megarhynchus, assembly GCA_013399195.1. Lineage (NCBI taxonomy): Eukaryota > Metazoa > Chordata > Aves > Passeriformes > Dicruridae > Dicrurus > Dicrurus megarhynchus. Next base: position 513,426 of record VXAD01007924.1, on the reverse strand, counting down.
CACGCTGGCTGTATAGAAAGGCCAAATGTAACACCATTCTGTGTTATCCCAACAATACTTTATTGCCAAGAAAAATAATTAACAAAAGTGGAGCTAAAAGATACTATGTTGCAAGAAACTGTAACAATGACACTAATTCTCTTTCAGGTGTCAGTATATAATAGAAATTCAGTAAAAGTAAAAACATGCAGATAAGATGTGAAATAGAAAAAAATTCATTATGAAATTACAGCTCTTTAAACACAGCAGGTTCCTGGGTAAATCTGGCCTATTTTCATGCTAGATAAGGAACACCCAAGTGGACACTCCTGGTAGTCACTATGCTGCCTGTTTCTTACTGTGTTTTCTGCTTCCTTGAAGTCCCTGATCCCTCTCAAACCATACACCCACAAAGACATTCTTCACACTGCTTAATGGATCTCTAGGGCATCTTTACGGAGTTACAGCTGTCTAGTACGCAAACAGCACACGATCAAGTCTGTTTCTAAGACATTGTGGGAGTGAGGCAGAAGTTGTAGAGCTTGTACAGTTTACTGAAAGTGCACATTTTATCCCTCTCTTGGGTCTAGCTAGCTTTAGGTTTTCAACTGTATTATTTTTCGCTGCTGTTTTATCTCATTCCCGAAAACCTCTTTGTCTAGCCTTGCTTCCTTCTGCAAGCACTAGATCTCATCCACTGCCGTGGACTTCTCCTGTACTACATAAATTCGGGAAAGGACACATTAAAAATTAATGTGCATACTCACATGAGGGAGAGGAGGAAGAAAGGAAATGTTGCAGAGTTCCTCTTAGGAATACAGGAACAGATGAGAAAATTTTTTTTCAACTGTAGGAATACAATATTGCTGTCTGTGGTGAGCAGGATATTGAGGAATGGCAGTATGGGCTTAAAAGGTCCTGTTAAGACAGAACGAACTCAAGCACATCTGAAGGGATGAAACTAAGAATAGTGAAAAATAGCAGAAGGAGATATGATATCCAAGCAGGACAACCAAGGGCAGTAGTTTTTGAGCAATGAGTCTTTTTTTTAGGGACCATATCAAAGAAATACTTGTGGGACGAAGTAAAGAGGATAACATCATGATAGCTTAAGGCACACAGTCCTTTTCTATCTACTTCTCCCTCCCTCTCTTTTTAATAGTAGCTCAATCTATTTTAACATGAAATGTCTAAGTATTTTTGTTAACAATCTCAAAACAGTATTTGGGGTTTTCTGGAAAGAAGTCCCATTTTTACTACTCAAACTATTACAGAATGTGTCCAGTGTTCACAAATACTTCCACAAAATTGATACTACATAAAATGTACTATTCCTGGGGGAGAAAAAAATCTGTATGTTAACAATGCTTTGAATACTTAGCAGTTTATGGGCACCCAGCTTGTCATGAAAGATAAATAAAATTTAAAAATATAATATATGCAGTAAAAATATCATACCATGGTACCATGAGGTACGGCATATATTCCACTTCAGAGGAGGGTTCCTATATCATGTGTATCACACAGAGCTCTACTCATTAATTACTTGTTTCAATTGCAGCACACGTGCAGCACACAATAGATTGAAGGACACAATCCAAGTTACAGTTGACGTATTAAAGCAGTGCCATGCATAGAGATATTATTTATGAAAGAAATATTTTACAATCATAACTTTTCAATGGGGCCTGCTTTCTTTCTCTTTTGAGGCAGAATAATAGTAAAAAAAGGTAAAAATCTTGAAGAAAGCACTAGGGATTGTATTTACAAAGCAATATCTTCCCTGTGGTTTTATCTAGTTAGCTGCTCACTCTGGTATTAAATCTTTCTATTCAGAGCTGGTGTTCCACTCATCTTAAAAAGCTGGTGCAAGACTTGACCTCCTTTGCAGCTCATATCCACAACTTAGTGGGGGATCATCCTTTGCTCTGCTCTGAGATTTATGTGAGTGGGCTGTAGATTGTGACTGCATTTTGCTGGTAGCTGCAAAGGTGTTCCATGATCCTACTGTGTCAGAATGAGCTCCCAAAATAAGGTTACTTATACCTCACTGTACTCAAGCCTTGTTTGGGCCGAAATGTCACTGTTAGTGCACTTTCATCTGCAGAGTCAGAAGTGTCATCTCAGTGACTTTGCTGTCCTTGAATATTGAGTTATGCCGGGGAGAAATAAATTAGAATATACATTCCAAAATAAAGCCCTAATCAAGGAAGTACGGGCTATTTTGTCGCTCTCTCTTTTGGAGGAGGAGATAGGAATATGAAAACATAAAGCTGAGGCTGGTCAGCTGGTTACGATGAACCTGGTAAAAATACAGGATCAGATGTCTGGAAGACTCCAGAGAGAACTGCTGGTTGATAACATGTTTTGCCCAAGTTTTGAATGCTATGGAATCCTGAGTTTAAACACAAAGATAGGAGCTTTATTTGCATGCATGTTTCATTTAGTCACAGACTGTCAGGAAGTTTTATGTACGCAAAGTGTTACGGAAATATCTATTCCATCATTTATAGATGAAGTTTTCAAATTTACATACTTAATTGCAGAGACTACACAAGTGAATGTCAATGCACAAAATCAAGATTTCTTAGTGCAAAAGGAAAAGAGCACAGAGAGCAACTGTGTATATATGCATAGAATTGATATTTATTTTGATTTATTGCGATTATTCATTTTGCCATGTTACATGAAAAATGAGAAAAATTCTTATTTTGCAGATTTTTGGTGACAACTGAGAAAATGGTGGTTAATTAGTTAAAAATATTTTCTGCTACATTCAAGTGGTGATTCAATAGTTTGCACATATTTTATACATGCAATATTATCATGTTAACCATAAAACCTCCCCTCAGCAATGCAAACAAACCTTCTGTATTGAAATCCTGGCTGTTGTTGTAGACACTGGGAGAACTGCCATGGCTTCAGGAGGATGAGGATTTCATCCACAGTCATATCCCTGCAAAGAAAGGTTATTGTTCATGATACTGGAAACAACTATCCCAATCCAGGATATGATGTTGAGTCAAAGTGTGTTTTTAACAGCATCCAATTCACTGCAAAATCTGGTCTTGCTAAGGTAATGGTTCTGAGGTAGCTTACACCCATAATAAATCCACCCCCATGGGTTTAGTGAATCAAAAGTTGAATACTGACCTTGCTGCAAAATAAATCAGGATATTTCATTGAAACTATAGATAAATAATTTGAGAAGTGTTTTCAGATAAGATGGGCTGAAACCCAAAGAGGTGTTGTTCTTTTTCTTTTTTAATAATTTCCTTTCTATTTTTATTAGTTTCAAGTGAAAAGGTATTCTCTATTTTTTGCCTTTGGGCAGGAGATGGAACACTGCATCTAAAATTCCCTATTTATTTCTAAATAATACAGTACTGTATAGAAAAGTCATAAAAACAGAGACTGCAAATTGAATTCCAATAACTCTATCCTGTGAAAGCAAACTTCCATCTAGTAAATGAGAAAGCATTATTGACAATTATATGCAAATTACCAGGCTTTTGGCAGGCTCTTCAAAACTATTATCTTTTGGCAACTCTGTAAATTACGTAGCTATGGCAGCTATGTAGAATTGCTCATTATACTTTATTGATACATTTATGTCTCCTTTTATTGGAATATTTTGCTATGGATCTTTGGAGACTTTCTTTGCTTATTTTTGTGCCTTCATTTTTCTCGTGTTTTGTACTTACCCCCACCCTCTGAGTCAGAACTTCCTATAAAGTCACTGGGCCGGAGGGAGTCAACTTCTATCATCATCACCATCTCCACCCACTCTTCTTAAATCCTGACGGCCATCAAACAAACAGGCAAAAAGTAGGTGTCATTTCGTTATCATAAGGCTTCCCTGGAGACCTGTGCATATCCTTCCTTTTCAAAATCCTGTTCCTTCTTCAGCTCAGATCACGTATTCCTCTACATGCCCCAAATTCAGTAGCCTATGTTTCTTCTCGAGCTGAGAACACATTTTCCATTGTCACCGTGCTACAGAGTGTGCGCGTGCTCTCTCTATTACAGCTTATATTTAATAAACGAGGAACAGGCATCCTGTTTATGTTTATTCATAACAAGTTTAGATGTTACTTTTGAAGATAAAGAAACAAGTTTGATGATACACAATATCAGCTACACGCTCTGCACTGATAGCAAACTTTAGCAATCAAGGAAAGATAAAAAGGTTTTGGAGAATTTAATAATGTACTTCAAAGTAGGCTTAAGAACATATATTTCAGAAATGGAGATAAAATATGAATGTTTAATTTATCTTCTTTCTTTTTTACCATGAGTGTTTCTGATTCTGTTGCTAATAATCTCATTGCTTCTGTCAGCCCACACCTCTTTTGGGGGTTTTTTGTTGTTGTTAGAGGGGTTTTTTTTTCTTCCCAGAAGTAACTTTTGTTGAAGAAAGAATTTTTTAATTAGCTTTTAGTTTTCCAAATGATGCGACTGATGCTTTACATGGGTAGAGGACACACATCATTTGGGATGACTTAATACGTTTCACAGAGTTACTGGAAAGGAGGAAAATGATACCAAAAATAGCCAGGTCATAGGCAGTGATGTGCTCAGGTTCTCCAGTAGAGAACCCCACTTCTTGGATAACCTCTGATGGTATCTCTGTGTAATGGTAAGTACAATCACACTCTATTGTTTAATTTTGGCTGGTTGTGTAGTAACATAAGAAAGAGGTTTCTCTAAGGGTAGTTGCAAACTTGTTTGGGCAAGATACAGAACAAAACATGAAGCACCACCCTGCCAAATATTTGTCCTTTTACCTTCTAGACATGGCTAATTGGATTCTAGTGTAAAGAACATGTATAAATACAACTCAAAACATGTCTCTGCCCTTTCTCATAAAATCACAGGTCAATTCTTGCCTCAGAGTCACAAGCAAAATATTTAGCTTTACTTAAGAGCAATTTTTTGCCTGGAATTAATATAAATTCTTGCCCGAACTGAGTCCATTCGCTTCCATGCCTTGTGTGACACACAGTGTGGTGGAAGAAGAGCAGCTTGTTGTGTCCTTCTTCAGACCTTTCAGCTAATCTTCAAAGCGGAAGAGTCAGAGTGAAGAGCAGCTGTCACAGAATGAAATACAATTTGTGGCAAGACTTAAATTCATATTCTTTTTACAAATCCTTCTGAAATAGAATTCTCGTACATGTTGGTGATATTCTCAAAGACCCCTTTCTTCTTTGATATTATAGCTATAAAATGTCAAATTCAGGATAAGACGTGACTTGGGTCAGCATATTTCAGAATCCAACAACTATTTCTCTGGCACAAGGACTGGTAGCAGGAAAAGAGAGACAGAAAGACTTTTTTTTTACTGGAATAGGGATACAAAGAATGCAAAAGCATCCTTGGAATTGTTTACAGGGATCAACTGAATGAAAACCTTCATTTGCACTTGGGGAGCTTCATAGAAAGAAATTAGGCCAACATGTTTAGGGTGAAATTTCAAAGTGCTTGGCGTTGACCTAACTGTACTCCTGTTAAAGTCAACAGTTAAATAAAATTCTGACTGACTGGACAGCACTGCTGAGGTTTTATGAGAATTGTAACTTGCTCGAAAGTTACCAAATGAAAAAAAATCCCCTTGGTCTACCTAATTTTTTAAGGGATGAATCTCGAGGAAACCTGTTTGAATTCATTTGTTTAGTTTTCCTCTCTGGAGGTTCCATAAAGAGATCATGATAAACCATTGGGATCAACTGAAAGAAACAAGGGATTAGGTGTCTTGGTGCCAAATAGTGCTGACAGCAAAGTTGCTGGTCAGTATAGGATGCTGTTAGCTTGAGATAAGAGGCCCTAAAGGCACAAGCAATCAGTTACCAGTTTTATGAAAATGAAGGTGCTCATCTATTATTTTATGTTTCTAAATTTTCAGACTTGCCAGAGCAGAATCTCTCTGGTACTGATTAGCATGTTGAATCACTTGATAAGATGTGTGCATCAGCTAAAATGAGGGGAACTCAGGAATCAAAGGAAAGGAAATTACTCTTTATATCCTGTACTTTCTTTGGAGTTCAAAACTATCTGATTCAAAAATAAGAGGAAATATCCCACATTTATGCTGCCTGCATTTCTTTCACTGCTTCACGGGACAAAGGAAGAAGTCTATCTGAGCACTGTGTGCTACTAGCTACTGAGGAGCAAGAGCCTTGTGAAGGTTGAGGGCTGTGCCTTCTGGGTCACCACTCTGTTTGACGATGGCCAGGATGAAAGGTTTCTGTTCAAGGGGAGAATATGAGACCCATTTCTATAATTTATTACAGTTTAACATTACTATTTAATATCCAATTTGTGGCCTCTGTAAGGTAGTCATGGTAGATATTTTCTTACATGTAGGCAAGCTTAGTTCAGATAAACAAACATTAGTATCTTGAGTGACTTCAAGAGTTGGACCACATAAGGGATATTAGTCTGAAGGTCAGCCTTATGAACTTCAAATCCAAGCACCATCTTGAAAAGACAGCTCAGTAATTTTAACAGTATGCTCCTGTATTATGTCTAAACAGCAGGACTGCTATTTCAGCATATTAGTACTGCTAAGTGAGTGCCTGCTGTGTTTTGGGTCTCTGCAACACCAGTTTTTCAGTGTATGTGGCTTCCTTCCTAACACTGCCTCAGTATACTTCCCAAAGAAGGCACACTTTCTAACAGCTAGAAGCTACCTATAGCCTTCCTTTTTTTCCCAGGTTATTTTACATTTTTCTTCTCTTGTTCTTCTTCCAGCAGTAGAATGCACAGGCTCCCGAGAGAATTCCCCCCCGGCTACAGTTCATTTACAGCTGATTTTAGAAACAGTGAGAGAAGAACACTTAAATCAGACTGTGTCTGCTACCTACCTAGTTGAAAGAAGAGAGTGCATAAATCCAGATATTAAAGTAAATAGAGAAAGAAACAGCTGTTTTGTGGGAACTCCAGAACCTTAAACCCCTTGTTTGTTCTGTATTTCACTTGATTATCTTAACCTGTTCTCATTTTCCCAGCAAATGGCTGCAAAGGGAAATGCAAACAGACAAAAGGGAACAGCAGAGGATTTAAAAACTGCATACCATTATAATAGAGTGTGAACAGTTTAGACAGAGAAAATCACAGAATCACAGAATATAGCTGCGTTGGAAGTCACCCATAAGCATCACTGAGTCCAACTCCTGGCCCTGCACAGGACCATCCCCAAGGGTCACACCATGTGCCCAAGAGCACTGTCCAAACACTTCTTGAACTCTGTCAGGCTTGGTGCTGTGGCCACTTCCCTGGGGAGCCTCTTCCAGTGCCCAACTACCCTCTGGGTGAAGAACCTTTTTCTAATACCCAAACTCATTCTCCCCTGACACAACCTCCTCTGTTTAAAACGAGTACCAGCAGATGTTGTACTGCGTAACCAGTGCCTTACCTATTGGTAGCTGTAGGGTATTTTTTGAAAAGTGTGAAGCTGGTATTTAGGTTACTTTTCTTATTCTGTTACAATAATGCATGGGGCATCCCTACATTGTATCATGTTTGATTTCCATGAGAGACCAATGGCAGTGGGAGAACAAAAAGTGTGACTTGATAAATCTGGAAAGAGCTGTTTTTTCAAGTCCCCTTCAGAGAACATGTGGTCTTTGTAGCCCTTGGAATCCTGCCTGATTAGAAGAAAAAGCCAAATAATTTGACACAACAAAGCAGTGTACAACTTCAGCTTGCCTTAGTAGCTTGCCTGTCTTTCCAGAATGTGACAAGTGCCTGAGGAAAAGCAAACAGCTCATATTGTGAGAGAAAAGGAAGGAGTATTAAGTGCTGTTGATTTCAGAGAGGGGAAAAAAGTATTTGTATGGAAAATGAAAATAGAAATGCAAATCAGCTCCAAATACTTAACATATCTGATAAACAATTGTATAAAAATAGAAAGTGGAGACAATAAAGACCTTAAAACATTGTGTAGTCACATTCACTGTCAGTATAGCCTCACATAGCTGAGGAGCATGCCTGTGTACACTGCCAGACACGAGCACATATCCTCACCAGTCAGTTAGATCTTCACAAGTCACATGCAAACAGCAGCTCCCAAACATTCGTGTTTGTAGTCACACTGACGATTAAAATTATATCCTGGCAGCTGAAATGACACACATAGGAGAAAATACTGCTCAGCATTGCCTGAAGCACCAGAAAAAAAAGTATAATAGAGAATTAAGAAGCTAGAGGGAAAAGGGAGGAAGGAGAAGCTAGTCAAGCATATTGTATTGTTCACTGGTGTCAATCTGCACAGATCATGTTTGAGCTGATTGTGCCTGATCTACTTAATGGCTGTTTTCTGTAAGCTGTATTTCAGCTATTCCGCAGTTTAGAAAAACATCTTACACTGTCACATCTGCAGAGAACTTTACATAATAACGTAACTTACAAAGAAGACTGCAAAAGCAATGAATACCAAATCCAATGGGCCTGAGGTGGATCACAGCTTTTAAAGTGTTTTTTAAAAGACTTTTTAACAAGAGGTGCACTGCTTTATCATGAAGGATCCCTACATCAGTGTCTATCAACCCATCAGTCTTGAACTGGACTTGAATTTGGACAGCCTTTGTATTCTGCACTGGTGTCTTTCTGTTACAAATGCAAATTTTGGAAAATGTAGCCATCTTCTTTCTGAATACTTGGTTGAAGCAGTATTTGGCAGTGCAGTGTGAATTTCCATTTCCAGGCAAGGGCTTTGATAGTGTTATAATTTCTGTTTAACTTGTGCAAATAGATGCCATAACAACACAGCTATGTCTTTGCAACCAAGGTCTGTCTTAGGAGAAGAAAATTCTAAAGGAAAATCTTAAAGTAAGTTTTAGTAAGAGATATTTTATTTCCAAGGACATGTTATTTAAGATCACAGAGCTCTTCAGCATTCTTAAAGTCTGGTTGAACATGACCTGATGACAGTGAATTCCACAGCTGTGTGGCAACTGTAAAGTAAAAATGTTTGTTAAGATCTCAGACCAGCTTCCTAATTCATTGTTATTAGGTAAAATAGAGTGATTTCTGTTGAGAAAATATAATACAAACTCTCCTTAACTCAGTAAGATTTCCACAGGATTATTCCCTATGTGGGAAAATACTCAGAAAATGCTAAACTTACTGTTTTTTCCCCTTTACTAAGATGTGGTTTATAACTCGCTATACTTTTAGGGCTTAATCCTTTCATCAATCAGCAAATCAAATAATGGCATTAAACATTAATAAGATAGACAAAAACATATGATAATTTTTTTCTTTCAAACTGCAAGAAATGCCATGGCTACTCTTAGCTACTCCCCTGTTGCAGACCTTTGAGATGAAGTGTATGCTTAGACTGTCCTTTTTCCTTTTGGCTTCATAATTTGTTCCCTTGGCCAACCTGAACTAGGTGCTCAAGGCTGTCTTCAAGGAGTTATGTTCTGTTGTGTCCAGTGGCTACAGAGTGTTTCCAAAAGCTCTCAGTACCTTCCCTCTTGTTTTAGACAGTGGAGCTATGGCATTTCTGCAGAAATGGCAGTTCTCTCTACCTCAGGGAAATGAACAAAAAAAAAGAAAAAATGAGGAGACAGTGGTGTAGTCAGGCAGTAGACTCAGAGGCAATAAATCAGTGTTCTGGTTTTTCTCGTCAGGTTTAGGCCTTGAAATTTCGTTGAAAAATCAAACACAGGCACAGTAGTCCTGAAATGCTTCTATCACACCTGGATGCTGTTGTGAAATGCCCTATCCTTGCTCCCTCTAGCCTCTCTGTGCAAACTGCTGTCTTGAATTCCCATCTAGTTTCCCTGTCACCTCCCACAGCACACTAATTTTATTCTTACTGAAAGGCACTACATGATAGGACATCATTTTATATGAATATCCTAATTTTTTACTGTGTAAAGCAATAACTTTATGAAAAACTTTATTTTCAGGGGATATGATATGGTTTGAAAGGCTTTTTGTCTCTCAGAAACCTAATTTGTCCTCTTTTTTTCTGAAAGCTTATTTATCTTACCTTAGCTAAATCATGTCTATAGATAATAACTCATATTCCAGTTGCCAGTAGGGTGTTTTCTTATGTTTCAGTGGTGTAGGTGAGAAGTAAGTAAATCCATATTATTCTGTGCTGAAATTATCATTTATTGCAGTCTGTTGTGTTGTATCTCATTCTCTTTATAGCCAAGCTATAAAGCCAGCATTTTTTTCTCCAAAACTTTCATATTATGTTTACACACTTCTCCTATACACATTTTATGTCTTCATTCCCCCCCCCAATCTAATTCCAACATGCCTTTCATAATGGACTGCCCCAATCATAACAATTCTCCAGCAAGTTGCCAACTGAGGAGCTCACTTGAACTTTTATGTAAGTAGGGAGGATGGGTCACTCCAGGACTGCTCTTTGTCAGCCCATAAGAAGAGTGCTATGGATTTCTTCTGGAAGTCTTCTAACAAAGTTGAGGAAAGGAGACATATGTCAGGTGGTTTTGGAAGTCTGCAGAGAAAATACACTTCAGATAGCTACAGTGAATTTGCACACAAACTCTTTAGCTGAAAGGGCAAAAGCCACGATAAATACTTCACTGCAGAATGAAAATAGTAGCTTTCCCTGTCAGCCTGTTTTTACCAATTTCTGTCACTGTTGAACTTCAAAACACAGTTGAAACCTGCAGGTTTTTTGGGGTTTTTTTAATACCTAAATAATTAAAAGCACATCTCATACTAATTTCTGATGGTACTTACTAGGAAACAATCCACAGAACCTAGCAATAGTACTTGAAGTCTAGTGAAGAATGTCTGGGTTGACTGAAGAAGCCTCTAAGCTGTCCCTTAAGTTACTGCTCTTACTTAAATGCTTGTCTGACGTTAATTTCCAGCTATAGACACAAAAAAAGTTAACCAAGACTTTGCTATTGTATATGGTAGTCAAAGTTGGTTTTCATCATGTCAACCTGTGCTCTCCATGGACATGTCTTCAAAGCAGATGGTTGTTTCTCCTCAATTCAGCAACTCCTTACTCCCTCTCATGCCATATTCTTCTCCATTTAAGTTTAATGCTTTCATGAGAGGTATAAGAGATGGGAAAAAAAACCCAGGGCACTGATTGCTAATGGCTTGCATTAGTGAATTTTGTCAAAAAATCTGGCACTTGGTATCGTTTTGCAAATTGTTCTCTCTTAATAGTAGTACTTGACACACTTACTAAAAATTGAACTTTCCATTTTGCAAGTTGGAATCTAAAGAACAGCAGTGCTTTCCAAGCAAGCGTACAGCTAAAGCACATTTTATATAAGGAGACGAGCTTTGTTTTTAATAGCACAGTCTGTCATGCCTTGGTAATGAATCCAAATGAAAACCATGCAGAAGTAATATACCAAGAATGAAACAAAATTTCAGACTCTGGAGGGGTTTTTAGGTTGGTTTTTTTCTCCTCTTTTCTCGCTCATCTAGCTAGCTAAGGGATTGCAAAGGCTTCTACAAATGGCAGAAGTTTATGTCAGTGTATGCATGGTAGTTACTTACTGTGCAGAATCAGTTAAAAAATTTCTCCATTAAGTAGCAGTTATTCTGCCAGGTAAAAATAAATACGTTTATGCCTCCTCAGAGGTTCATCAGGGCTGTGGGGCTGTGGAGTTGGTTTTTTTTTCTTTTCTTTTCATTATTTAGACATTTTTTTGCTCCTTCAGTTCTGATAGCAGCTTTTGCAGTTGAAGTAATATGGCTAGTAAAGTTAAAATCAATCACAGTAGAACATCCCCTATGGATATCCTGTAGAAGATAGCCTGTATATGCACCACGGGTTTAATTTCAAACTCTGAAGTCTGTAATCTGAATTCAGTACATGTAGCCATTAAGAATTAATACAAGATATAAAATCTCAGTCACTGTGTTTATAAAATGTCAGTCAAGCAGCACCTGATGCCTAGAGTTGTGTTAGCACAGTAAGCTCAGGGTACAATGAGATATGTTTCAGGGATGTTTATTTTGGAAACCTGGGGAGAAATGGAAAATATGTTTGACCTTGGAATACTGACTCCTCAATGACTGTTATTAGTGTCAGATATATATATAGATATATATGTTGTCCTACATAAATATATATGTACACTTGTGTGTGTATTTAGCAAAGTTTCTGTTTTGTTGAAGCTACCTGTACAATCTGCACTGAAGGAAAAACTGAGTTCTTATGCATGGCTTTTCTGTAATCATGGTGGCCCAAATCAATGTAAGGCTTCAAGGGTCAGGATCAACATGGAAACTGTGCCTGAGGCAAAAGCGAGTGCACTGCAAGAAACGTCAGTATTGCTGCGTGAGGGATCAGTGTCAGAGGGGACTCTGGGGTAGGGGACACCTGTTAGAGCAGAAGAAAGAGTGTGGAGAGAGGAAAGATGCATTTTGACTCTGCAGGACAGCTGAAGAAAGTTCCACTGCCCAAAGCAGTAACTCAGGTATTCCTGCCATTAAGGGACAGATATGTTCAGGAATTGCAGCATTAGAATTTTTGAGAGGTCTTTTGCTTCCTGAAAGTCAGAGACTCTTAAAATGCCAATCTACTTTCAGGGTTATGCTACAGGGTTATGCTTTCCTCCTCTTTGCTTTCTTTGGGCTTGATCTTGGAGTATTAAGTTTGAGATTCTCAAATCTCAGAGGATTTAATTGATTCTGACCAGTCTGCATAGACTAAGAATTTAGGCCAAAAAGTTCAGTAAGCTTGTGTGGTTTTTCCTTTCTAAAGCTGCTTAATATATTTCATGTCATAGTTTTTTAAATATAATTTTGGCTTAATATAATGTAACTATTTTCTTTAAAATTGCATTAATCTTATAGAATTCATACCTTGTGTGGGCATAATGTGCATTACACAGCATGTTAAAAAAATTGTGTTCAGATGTTGATAAGCTTCTTTAAGGGAAATGGAGAACTGGTGGATGCACAACTCCAGAAGTTCCCCAGATTTCATCCTGGGAGTAAGCACTAATTCTTCTGTTGATACATTCCTTTTAATAAAGCAAAACATTGTTATCAGCATGCAATATCCACAAGCACAAAGAAATGTCAAATTGCAGTTTTTGCCCTCCACTAATATCCAGCTATTTTCACTGATAACTGTACCTTACTAAAGTGCAGAACGATGATTTTTAAAAGGCAAAGACCAAAGTACCATACTGCACTGGTTTAATGACACACAAAGGTAGTGAAACAAAGGGATGACTTTTTTCTTATTTCTTCTACTTCTTTAAGAAAGGCAGTTATTTTCCTGGAGTGGAAAAATGTCAGCTTTTTCCAGTATTCCCAGAAGCATTGGTCCAGTGTATTGCATATTTGGAGAGTCAGTGCAGTTCAGGCACAACAAATTGTAAAGGTTCATCTAAAGCTATGCAGTCCCAAAAGATCTTCCTTTGGCACTTTTGCCTTGAGAAGTCCATGGAGGCAATAGACTCATAGAAATTTAAGGTGTTTACAAACTGTGTGCCAGCTACTACAGCACTTTCTCGAATGCTGCTTATTCCATTTGGGTAACTTTTCCATGCTTAACTGTGACAGGGCAGTCTGGCACCACTGGCATGGCACTAACAAAAAGAGGGAGACAAATGTCTTTCTCTGCTGTTTTTCTTTGTTTATCTGTGTTTCATGCAACAACATTTTTGCTAAAACCCCGTTTGTGTTACTCAGAAAATAACCCCATACCCAAACCCAGGTTTCCTTAGTGGTTAACTAGACAAGACTATTCGTCTTGATTTACTCTAAAAAGGCAAGTTGCCCTCTGCAGTAAATATATACACACATGGAGAAATTTCAGAAATAATTTTGTTCACAGTGCTGTAGTTCTCAGGATAGGACCACTTAAGCTTCCTTTTCGTCTTCAAGAACGATGTCATGCTTGTAGCTTTCATTTTGTAGAAGAACTACTTGCCCACCTAACTCCAAAACATGAACTTAAACATAACCCCCTGAAAAATGAAAATCTTGGCTTTTGTCTCCAAAAATTACAGCACTGTTTCCTAGCAATTTTTTCATCACTTGTGAAGAAGTATTAAAAGAATGGTCAAAAATCCAGGTATTCGATGACTTAGGAAAATGTGCCTTTTTGGACATCCCACAAGAAAGGTATAGCGATAAGTACGCCTCTAACCAATGCCCTGAGTAAAGCTACTGAGGATGTGGCATGATATGTTGTAATAATACCTCAGTATGCACTGGAATACCAATTTTATATCTTTGGATAATTTACATGATGGTTGTAAGGGCATACAAAAAGTGAGGCTGCAGTGTCTTGCCAGTCTTATGTCAACAAGATAATGCTAAAGGAAATTTGATATTGACTCCTTCATCATCCTGCCATGCAGACAAACTTTTCCTCTGTGACTGAATATGATGGAATGGTTTTTTTATTTTTTTTGAAAGAGGCAGGAAAAAAGTTCCAGAATCAGAGAAAAGCCTTCCAGCCTGTTTAGGTTCTAGTTCTTTAATGAATGTGTAATTATTTATAACATCTGGAACAGTTTCAACAGCAGAGAGCGAAAGCTTTAAAAAAATAATCAAATAGGCTTAGTCCAAAATGCCTCTTATTGTAGCAGTTATGATAATCATCAAAGGAAATACAACATGTAGAGTTGAATTCTCCCACAGACCAGATAGATATGGGAATAAAACCAGCATTTCCCAAATCTGGGGTAATTGCAGTGAGCACTGAATTTTGTAATTACTGAATGGTGGTGGTATCACATCATTCATGGTAAATCCGTCCTTCATAATCATCTGTTATGTACAAAAACTGCATTGGAGTTTTTAAAGAGCTTCTGGATGACCAACACAGTCCTGTGTTTTTCCTGAAAATATTGGATTTATTAGGGAATGGGCAGCTCTCATTCCAGTACTGTAGGAGTTTGATTTCCTAATCAATTAATTAGTACCTGTTGGGTACTAATTGTCTTGTGTATAAATGCTTGTCTATATAAATAAGGGTACTTTTTACAGTGAAACACACCACTTTCAGATATTTATCTCTTTATTACATAAATCACTTTATATGTAATCAAAATGCTTTCCATTTGATGGAGACTCACAGAAATGTAAAATCATCATGATGATTTTAAAAACCTTTGAGGCTTTGACACTAAGTTTCTTGTTTGCATGAAAGTCGTAGTTCTTTCAATGATACTATATAATATAAATTGGCTTTCCATGAGGACTTTACTAGTCATAAAGAATTTAGTAGAGTTCAAAATCTGATTTTATATAAGCTCTGGTCAGACAAAGTCAGTAATTTTGCATAACAAAATCCTACTACATTAGATAAGGAAGCTGACAAGGATGATGATGGTGATCTGTGTTGCATCAATCAGTGCTGTTTTACTTTCCTCAAGCTGTAGTCAGCTTTTTTGCTTTTTGGCAAACTTTATGTGTACTTCTACTTTCATTTTGTGTACGTGCTAAGAATGGATGAAGAAAGGCAAGTTGACTTTCATCTCTATAATTAACACTTGCATGAAGCATAAAACGTGAAAATTAGAAATGAGGATGTAACTGAGGGGGGGAAGCTGAACCTGCCTGATCTTTTCTAGTTTAAAACTGCTTGACAGATCAGCCCTTTGAGATTCAAGTTCTATTTAGTGAAATGTCAGTCGGAAGCTGCTGAGTGGGAGGGACGTCGTCACTCACTCCTCAGAGACAGCTAATCATATCGTGGTGAGGAGGAAGAACTGTTTAATTCCTGCAGGCTTCAGTTTTTGGAGAGCCTTGTGAATTACTTTTTGTAAATATATCCTGCTAGAGGTAACCAGGGCATAAGTACATGATCTCAAACAAAAGCTTCCAAACCGAGCTCTGCAGCAGCCATTCTCAAGCTAAAAGCCCCAGAATTTAGTCCTCATTTCTCCAAGGCAGTGTCTTTTTCACACCAATTAAAAGAGGCAAATAGCCTCAGTTAAGCTAGGTAGGGGTAAAAAGATGGGGTTTGATGTCATTGATGTGTTTCAGTGTTTGCCTTTGTTGCTGCCCAGAGTATAGAATAAAACTGTACTGGATTTGGAGATCCACTACTAGGTTTATTTTTGAATAAGGAGTGCAATAATAATTTTGTAGCATTCAGGTTATAAATAACATAAGATTGAGCAAGGTAAACAATCCAGGGTTGAGTTGTCTGAGGTAACAATGCCCAAATTTTAAAAAAGAGTTCTTAATTATATATGAACTTGGGTGATGCAATAAAACTTTCAAGCACGTTGCTGCCAAAGAATAGAAGCCATAGCTCCATCTTAGGTTCTAGGCATCCCAGTGCAAACTTGGGAAAGTAAGAAGCAATTTAAACACAGCATTTCCAATCTCCTAGGCTGAGTAAACCCTTGCTGTGTTTCAGCATGTGACCTAGATGTGGTGTACTTTTTCTTACTCCTGCTGCAGACTACTGTGGCTGATGCCACAGGTTCTTGGGCAGCCTGTAGCAGATCCTTGCTACAGAGACCAACTGCTGCTTACCCAGTTTGGGACAAGAGCTCTGACAGCCTCCAAAAGAGACACTGCATGTAAACCTCTGTCAGTAATGTCATCTTTCTCTGGGACTATGCAGTCCATCTCTTTCCATTTGGTGTTCATGGCTCAGATACCATGGTGGTATGGGAAGATGAGTGGGGAGTGGTAGGCATGTGAAACAATAGAACTTTACTGGAAAACCTATAGGCACTTTTAGGACTACACAGACTCTGAAAATCACACTCTTTTCTTCAGGCTCTCCTTTCTGGTTATGCATTTTTTAAGCTTTTCAGTCCTGGTAGGGATCTTGACTGAGTTCCTGTTTTAAGAATTGGAGTACACAGTAAGAAACCAAGTACAGAACTGTAGTAAAGAAAGATGAAAATTATTAGGGAAAAATAAAGCAGACTGATTTCTTTTAAGAAAACATTAAATCTGTAGAACCAGCTTTAAATAGAACTTGAGATAGGTGGATAAATAGTTTTGGCTACATCTAGAGCTGAACTAGAGAACAATATAGACACACCTGTAGTGTCTAGAGCTAAGCCAAATGTCGTACTGCACTGTAGCTGGTCTGAGGGTGAGCTCTGCTATCCCTGCAAAGCTTTGCCCTTGGAAATATAAAACCCCACTGTTAGTTAAGTTCCTCTGTCCTCTGTTTCCACCCCTCCCATATTTGCTTTATGGCAGAGGACTGGCCAGAGGGGACTGTAGTTTTACCTATGGTCTGATTATGGTGCCTCTGGAGAGTAGTAAATAGAAAATATTTAACTGGCATGCTGTATATTGATTAAAGATTACCAAAATGAAGCATGCTTATCTTTGCAAAGGCAATATAGTAACAAAAATGGTGTGTAGCCTTGATCAATGTAGCTTAAGGCTTTTTTTTCTATTATCTCTGAGTGCATTACTTTCACTGTCCATGTGATGGTTCGGGTTGTAACATGGTCGTTTAGAATAATTTATTAGATTAGAAAGCCAACAATTGTGATAAATTAATTAAAATATTTTCATTTTTTGCTGTAGACATATATTGTACATATACCTTGATTAAGCTATATGTCAATTTCTAATTGATGTGTAGGAAGTAGAATAAATTTGTGGGGGCTAAGATAAGTCCCTTGATAAGAAGTACAAGGAACAGATGACAAAAAATGTTATACATGGGTAATAAGTGATTATGAATCTCCCACACATTTTTCAGCACAAAGAAACAAGCAAACAACTTAATATCATAAACAAAAGAGTACACTTTAAAGCTCAAAATTTCAAATTATTTTTACTGCCATTTAGCTTTACTTTTAATGTAATTAGTATCAACCAGACAGAATTTAATGTGAATGTGTGAGCATGTATGCATCCAGCGACACAGAGGAAAATGCAGATAATATATTTAGTGCTTGAGCACAGTTAGCAGAACGATGTCATCGCGCAGAGAGATGTTCGCACTGTATAATTACCTTATGACAAACACATATATTGGGATTATAAAGAATATTCAATCAAAGAACTATGCCATTCTGCACAGTATATAATTTTAAATAGAAGCATTCCAGCTGTTGCCAGACTGCTGTCAAGTTTGTATCTAAGCACACTCCCAGCACTAGAAAGTCTGATTTAATGCAGCTCCTCTGGTTTGAATTTTTAAGAGTCCAGGTTCTAATCCCCGGTGTTCCTTCTGATCTGTGCATGACCAACTCCTTACAAGTGTCAAAGCACCTAAAACTGTAAGATTCACCCACCCAGTAATGTTTCCAAAACAGCTTTCCCATCATTTGCCCTTTTACAGTGTCTAAATAACTTTTAAAAGGGTCTAGTATTGATTATATCTGATGAGTAAAACAATCAAAAAAAGCCTGTATGAGCAAAAAATAGGGATGATGTAATTCCTGGGGTATTACTTTCCTTTTTATTATCCTTCCAAAAACTGAGGGTTTAGAACTCTGGGTTCAGAGACAGGGACAGAGACTAACACAGTGGTGAGAACATTCATCAGGTGCGTGAAAGGTCAAGGTTAATCTTCAGTGCTACATTTGTCTGTGTGAAATGAAAGATTGTCAAGGCTAAGACTCTCCATCAACTTCACAGCCAACTGCAGGAGAGAATGAAATCCAGGCACCTTACCTGCTTTGTTTATAAATCTTGTTCTCCACCACCTACATTCTTGAACGATGGGTTATTATGAACTACATTGGAGGAAGAAATATAGACATCTGCCTACCCGTCTCAAAACTGGCACAAATTGGTCTATATAGGTGTGAGACAAAGTGTGTATACAGACAAAGGTATGTATATATTCAATTTGGTGCCAGTGTTTTTGTTAATAAAAAGTCAGAAATTTCCAGCCTGCCCTGAATGACTTTCTGTCAAGCACCAGACTAATGAAAAAGGAATGGTATGTACAGCTGGGACTTCTGAATTTTAGTTTGCCTTTGCCTTTAACATTTAGCTAATGCCAATTAGTGTTCCATAGTTAATAGGAAAGAATCTGTGTTTAGAGGCTTGTAAGTCTATTCTTTCTCAGCTCATTAAGAGTAGTAAATAAGATCTAGTAATTTTCAAGATGTTTTCCATCAGAATTAGGAATATAAAAACTACAATTTCTGGTTTTTTGAAAGACTGAAAATGAAATACATATAAAGCCAATTGAGAATTATGAGAAACAAAGAAAACGTCTGATGACTTAATATATTTATACAATATTTGTTGTATAAATATTTATACAAAGGGAGAGGAAAATGTCCCAACATTTGAAAATGTTAGTGATTCCCGGCAGCTCACTCTTCCAACCACTGTTTATAACAGAAGAATACTTTTGCTTGGCCCTAAATAGAAAAAGACTGCTTTCAAGGGTGGGTTTGAAAACAGCAAAAAGCAGAAAAGTTGTCCTTCAGTTCTCAACCCTCATCTAAGTCGACAAAAGAGATTTTGTAGAGAACACCAAAAGATTTAAAGAAGAATTGGTGGCTCATGAGTGTTGTTCAGCACAAAGCTGCAAATCAGCCTGTTTCTGAAGAGCAGATGGGCTATATTAAATAGGCTTATAGTTCTGTGCCACCAGATTCACATAACTGAGCTCTGAAAACAAATCCCCTGGTATTTGATGAAATCCCTAAAGAAGGGCCATGAGGATACCCTCCCTACCTTGCTTCCCTGCCTTCACATTGCTTTTTGATGACCAGACACTGAAAAATGCTGAACTGGGGTCTGACATTTTAAAACACGCTTTGCATACTGAAGTTCATTAAACTTAGTCTGGTGGTATCTGCTGTCAGGAATTCAGGTCAGGTTCCATGGCTCTAAGGACAAACAGCAAGTAGCCTCTCTGAAAGTACTGCTGCTTTAGTTTTGACAATCACATACTTTGAAAAAAACAAGAAATGGGTAAACTGTGCAGCCTGAAATTTCCTGCAGAAAAGAAAGCTTCTCCAGAAAATTGCAAGGACACTAGAAAAACAGTTCATTTCAGGAGAGTTCTTCAGGTGAAACTGAGGCCAACTCCAACCACCATCTCTTATGGTCAACTTCAGCCACCTATAATCTGGCTCCTTCTGTTGCCAATGGGGCGAGGGGTGACAAGGGATAGAAGGAGAGAGCAGGAGGGAGGGAGAGAGAAACCTGAAAAGCAGGAGGTTAATGTCTACCCACTCTGAGCAACATCATCTCTTCCCTAAAAGTAAGGAAAAATTCAGGGTGCCTTCAGTCAAGACTCTTCTAAGTTTCTTGTGGAGTTTGACATCTTTAGTTTCCTCATGCATTTAACTCCTCTGAGAATACTTCATGCATGTAAGGTTGCCTACTTACGAAGTTCATTTCAGGTGAAAATTGGAATTTTTGCAGAATAAAAAGAAAAATAAGTGATTTTAATGTAATTTGTTCTATTTCCAAATTTATGACCCTAATTTTTTGCTTATTTTCTTGGAAAATTTAACTTTTTCTCTCCTACAGTCAGTTCTGTAATTACAATTATAAACTTCTTAAAGAGCATTGAGATTCACCTTAGCTGACTAAAAATATTTGTACTCTATTTGATTTTATTAATTCACAAGTTAAAAATGTATTATGTTTTGTGTGCACAAACAGAGACAATGTTCTACGTTGCCAAAGCATTGAAACATAAATGTGAATTGTATTATATGCTGCCCCAATTAATGGATAAATGTCTCTTCCACAGAACCTTTACTAATTGCTGAAGATGAGAAGAAAATATGCTATTAAAAAAATTAGTGAGGTGGAACTCAGATTTCAGACAGCTTATCAGAATAAGACCATTTTTTAAATGCTTCACTTTTGTTATGTACCTTTTGCCTGTCTAGTTGAACAGCAGCTATTTTCAAAATTAATTTAAATATCATAAAACTAGTGTTTCAAAATGCATTTAAATATTTCATCATGATTTCAACTGATTTACCATTACACTGTTAGAGATTGTTTTCTCCCTGTGACCAAGTACACATACTGATTTCAGATTATTTAGTTATGGATTCTTTCTGTCACTTGGAAGAGGGAGGAAAACAGGACCACTGAAGGTGTTTTTGTTTTGGTTTTTTGCTGCCACTTGCAATCACTGCCAAGAGCAGTCCCTGCTGCCTGTAATAGCTGATACTTCACATGTCAAAAATTTACCAAGTCCCCAGCCTTCAGCTGAGTGTCCATTCCAGTGCTCATCTGAGCCTGCCACAGTGTTTGCGCTGCACAAATCTATTTACTCAGGGGAAATGGTTTCTGAACATAGCAGTAATGGTCCAGAAGCAAGATGTTTGTTTGCATTTATTGTGTTTTGGTATTTACTGTAAGTGTAGAATGTTTCTGTGACTGTGTTGTCATTTAAAATAGGTAATCATGCTGTTATAAAACTGCCCTGTGTAGATGCACATCTCTACTTCCCCATACATGGGCACTTGTTATTTTTCCTTTGTAGGGGCATGTGTGTAGACATGCATGCAATGTGCATATTTTTAATATACATATTATGTATAAATATGTACATTTATACACATAAATGTACATATATAACAGCTGTGCTCCTCTATTTTAACTCTAGCAGCCTTTGCCTCTCTCTTTTTACCATTTCGCTATCTAGCAAATGTTCTTGGTTTGGTTATCTGGCGCCAGATTAGGTTTCTGTTAATAATTTAGTGAAGCCAAGAAAGGAAGGAGACAAATGTAACTCTGAGAAGCACTGAGCATCTTCTTGTAAATTCATATCCCAATTTCTTTTCTCAGTAGAAGCTCTATTGTACTTCAGCAACATCAAAACCTTCTTTAATGCCTTCTTTTACCTCATGGTTGGGGTGAAAAACCTGTGAAGTAATGTTTATTTGGAAGCTCAAATTATTTTTATTGATGACAGTGCATTTCTAGGGAACTCTTACTGAACTTAAATGTGTATCCTTTCAAACATTTTTTTTCTGAGAGTTTTAAGCACTCCTCTGAAATTGTTAGGTACTGTGGGTCATGGGGTCATATAACACCATTGACTGCAATGGAGTTCCTGTGAGGATCAATGTAGTGTGCTGTTGGGTTTTTTTTGTGTGTGTCTTTAAATACTGTTACCCTTTATTAGTTTGACTGGTATTGAATGATTATGAGGTTTGGACTCTGTACTTTCTTGATAAAATAAATACTGGAACTTCATGAGGGTTTGTTTTTATTCCTTTCATATAATTTAAAAATGGTATGAAAGTAGTTCAGAAAGACAGCTGGCCTGATAGCCAGAAGATGTAAAGGAAACAAAAAAATGGTCAGACTGGGAAATGCACAAGGATACACTTGTATGTTGCATATACAGCATGTGTGTCAAACTTCTCTCTGGGCAATACAGAATCTTATCTTCTGTGGAAAGCAGACATACATCCTCCAAATGTTAGCCTAGAAATCTTTTCCAGTTGCTAAATGTAATTTAAAGCTGCCAGCTTTAAAGTCTTTCACTAGCATGCAGCCCACATGAGTTTACATTCTTGTGCCTCACATACTTGTCTATGCATTTCTGTTTTCTCTGCTTACTTGTTAAATAATGAATCCATCCTCAACCTAGTCACGTGTGGGTTTTTTTCCTTTTCCTTTTAGAGAATATCTCCCTTACTCATTTTCAGATTCTGAGTGTGTGTGCCCTTCATTGCTCTCTTGTCGGGGGTTATTGATTTATATGGAGACAGTTTGTACCCACAGCATTGGAGGTTAAAGTACGTTATGAAAATGAACATCAGCCACATCTTTCTTCCCTTAAAAGGGTATGCAAGACCTTGATGTTCACCAACAGAAGACTATAGCATGCTCTAATGATTTGGGCAGACAAAGTGAATGAACATTTATGATCCTTTTGTTACAGGAACCCCTCAATGTCCTGGCATAGGAAGCCATCATGTTCTAAATTAACCAAGTCAGTCACTGAAGACAGGAAAAAATAGAACAATTTGTCTAGAAAAAAGAAAAAGGGATTTAACTTTATTTTTTATTATAGTAATAATAAAAAAGTGTGTATGTATTGTTCAGGCTTCCTTTCTTAGAAGTTACTTTTTCCTTTATTTTGCTGACACCTCATGAGGCTATAAATGTGATGTATTGGAGTTGATCAAGAATATAATCTGCTATTGAGTTGTGTGTTTATCCAGGCCAGGTAATTATTTTCTTAAACATTTCTGACAAAACATTTCTGAATTGCAAATAAAACCAAATGACAAACAGATATGTAGAAATTGCCTATCGTAAAAATCCAATCTGTATTCCTAAATCTCAAGGGTTTCAGGTGTTCAACCCTAATGGAAGAACACTAAAATCTCTTAGACATGAGCAGCAAGTAATATGATACAGAAAGTGAGAAAAATATGTAGAAATGGCTCACATTTTCCTGAATTAGGGTACAATCCACATTGCTTGGTCACAGATAAGTTATGCATCTGCTACTACATAGCGTAAGTTATCAAGCAGAGACTGTAATTTGCTGTTGGGTTTTATTGACAAGAATATAGGGGAGTTATTCCATGTTAAAGATTTGACTACATAATTCCCTTAAGGTTTATGTGCACACGTATTTTTGAATGAATACAGAATCACAGACTGGGTAAGGTTGGAACGGACCACAGTAGGTCATCTGGTCCAACCTCTCTGCTCAAGCGGGGTCATCCTAGAGAACACTGTACAGGATTGTGTCCAGATGGTTCTGGAATATTTCCAGTGAGGGGGAATCCACACCCTCTCTGGACAATCTGCTCCAGAGTGTGACCACACGCCCAGTAAAGAGGTTCTTCCTCATATTCAGGTGGAACTTCATGTGCATCAGTTTCTGCCCATTGCCTCTTGTCCTATTGCCCAGCACCACTGAGCAGAGAGCCTGGACCATCCTCTTGGCACCTTCCTTTCAGTTACTGATAGACATTGGTGAGGTCCCTTCACACGTGTCTCTCCTTGATCCTGAACAGACCCAACTTCCTCAGTTTTTCCTTGTAAGAGGGATGCTCCAGCCTCTTAATCATCTTTGTTGCTCTCTACTGGAGCTACTCCAGGAGTTCCATGTATCTCTTGTAGTGAGGAGCCTAGAACTGGACACAACCTTCCAGAAGCAACCTCAGTAGGGATGAGTAGAAGGACAGGATCACCTCCGTCAACCTTCTGGCGACGCTCTTCTTAATGCACTGCTGCAGAGGTGCTTGCATACTGTTATTCTTAAGAAATTTTGCAGTTTGTAGTTAAGAAAATTGCCTGTTATGATCCCTACTGTATTGCTAAAGCTGATGGCTAAAATTTCTATCACAGGATCAAATGTTCAGCTGCAAATCAGTAGATAAGAGTTCAAATAGGGAACTTGAAGAGAAAAGTCTTTAACTTTTTTGAGTGCTATCTTCCAAGACTAAGAAGTAAAATGTTTGAAAAGTAAGCACAAAACATTTTGAGAGAAGTACAGTTAATTTGCTGTGAGGGTTCAGCATTGCTT
Source organism: Dicrurus megarhynchus (assembly GCA_013399195.1). Lineage (NCBI taxonomy): Eukaryota > Metazoa > Chordata > Aves > Passeriformes > Dicruridae > Dicrurus > Dicrurus megarhynchus. Next base: position 489,056 of record VXAD01007924.1, on the reverse strand, counting down.
ATTAGGAATTAAGGGAAAGAATTCAGAACAGATGATGAAACATTTCAGCCTCCATCCTAATATATGAATGTTTTCTCTTGAGTTATTTCCAGACAGCATATTGGAAAGATGTTGTGCATTCAAAACATCTATAATGCTGTATGTGTACAGAGGACATCTTAATTTTGGGTCCTGTTCTCAAGGACAGGACCCAATAATCTGTTGTCTGAAGACATTCGTTAAAATGTCCGCATTCTCTAGTTTTGTACATATATGGACAGAGACATAATGTACAAGGAGAGTATGGAGTGAGACTTACCTATTTTGAATGAAGACAATGTAAAAAATTATTGTGTTAAGAATACACAGGTATCACACTATTTGAAAACATACACTAATATTCTCTTCTACTTACGTAGAAAATACAATAATATTTTTCTACTTAGGTCCAGCAATGACTAACTCTGGTTTAGGTTAGTTATGTGGACTAGTAGCAACAGTCTCCTTTCTCAGTTGTTCAAATAACAAGTGTTAAATATTAGTGAAGTATTAATAATTCCAAATTTTAGAAAATGTGTGATGAAATGGCTTTGGGTTTGTTTGGTTTGGCTTTTTTCCCCAAAAGTGATTATAACCAGAGGGTATCTGGTCCTTGGTACTTGCAATTTGACTGCATGTACAGGAACAGCTGAAGATAACAAACCCTTTTTTTTTAATAGCAAGGAGAAAGTTTAACAAATAGAACTCCAAGACACCACAGCTGGCTTTAGGTACAGGGGATGTCTAGGCGTTGGCACAGTGATGCCTCAGAGTTAAATGGTGGCTGTGTGACTGAATCTAATGTTGCCATTTAGGTACAAAGTGTCCCAAGCACTGAAGTCAGAAGGTGTGTGTATTTCTTTAATATGTAGAAGGATGGACAGAATGGATGTGTCTAACACAGGTATTCCACACTGCATTCAAGAATGGGGTAATTACAAGCATGCATGGTGCCTATGCAAATGTGCAAATGAAATATTTAATAAATAAAAGCATACTTTCATTAGTTAGTCGCTTTTGTGTTGTGAACTCTATTTGCTTTCAAGCCTTCCTAGTAATAGTTATAGTTTTCTACCATTTCCAAAGAAAAATAGTATTTTCTACAAGATTTAAAATGCTTATTGAGGGCAGGATTTCAATAATGAGTAAGTAAATAAGAAACAATTCCATACTTAACTTCTTACTGTTGTAAGACAAATTTGAAAAGTTGTCCAACAGCGTGTAAGTCAAGGGCATGAAAATGTACTTTAGTGTATGCTGTGATCTGTAATATTTTTAAGGGGGTATTTATATACAGAATTCAATGTTCTACTTAAATGTTTTACTTGTCAATTCACGAGTGGTTTTTTCTTTTCTCTCATGCTTTAAGGAGTTATAAGCCAATATTAATCTACCATAAAATATTGCCCCAGTTTGGTGTTTGTTTGCAGGTCCTCTTATTATTTGCCTCATTGCTAATGAGGTAACCCTGTGAAAACAAGGCCTTACCTAGTAGATCTCTATCTCCTCACTCACAGCTGCCTCCTACACAGGTTCCCCAGTCACTACTAGTGATTAAAACAACTAATACATAAAAAGAAGCAAAACAAAAGCGGTGTAGTAGGTGGGATTTTACTGCAGTGTGCGGAATCTGTTGCTCAGACCTGCAGGCAACAGAAAACCTTTACATGTCTCCGTGAAAGAGTGAATACTGTGTTGTTTCTTAGTCTGTATAATGTGAGCTGTAATAGCAGTCTCTCCAATCCACCTAGGACCTGAACATGTGTATTTTTTTACTCAGCAGGGGCAGAATAAGTCTCCATATGAAGTTTTTCTTAAGCTTGTAGTAAAATCTTTTAACTAGCCTTTATTAATCTACTAAAGCAGATCTTGTCTGTCATGTTTATATGCAAAGTGTAGAAGAATTAATGTGACCTTAAATGCTGTTGAAATCTCAGTATTTAAATATTTACTTTGGCTTGCAAAAAAAGCTCTCTTTCTCACACATGCAGTCTGTGGGGGTTGCTGTGTGCAGGTGGGCCCCTGGGACCCTGGCACCAGTCAGGCAAACTTCTTCCTTTCCTTCCTTTCCTTCCTTTCCTTCCTTTCCTTCCTTTTCTTCCTTTCCTTCCTTTCCTTCCTTTCCTTCCTCTACACCTGTCAGATAGGGTCCAGAGGAGGGCTACATAAATTATCAGAGAGATATGGCATCTTTCCTATGAGGAAAGGCTGAGAGAGTTGGGATTGTTCAGCCTGGAAAAGAGAAGGCTCTGGGGAGACTTTATAGAACCTGCCGGTATCTAAAGGGAGCCTATAAGAAAGATTGGGACAGATCTTTTAATAGGGCCTGTTGTGAGAGGACAAGGGGTAATGGTTATAAACAAAAAGAAAAGAGTGTAGGTTCAGATGAGATAAAGGGAAGATTTTTCTTTCAATGAGGATAGTGAGCTACTATAACAAGTTACCCACAGAGGTGGTATATGCCACATCCATTGGGGACAGGATGGATGGGGCTCTGAGCTACCTGATCTAGTGGGAGTTGTCCCTGCTAACGGTCACTTCCAACCCAAACTGATACCATGATTTTTTTTCATGGAGTGCCAACTTGGCCAGCTTAGAGAAAGAGCTGTTAATTATCATTAAGAAAATTCCTCAAATGAAAAAGGAAGTCTACATGTTTTGAAGGTCCAATGTTACTCAGTCTTCCTGCTCTAAGATCTTTTAAGGAGGCAGGGTGTACTCCTATTCCATACCTACCCCTTTCTGTCTCAGTCAACAGTGCCAAAATTCTCACCCTTCACTCACACCTTAAAAAAGTAAATAAAAGCTCAGCAATGCTTCAAAAATTAAGCAAACAAATACTAAGTTAAAGAGAAGAATACTGTAAAGCAAAAGAAAAAAATATCCCTTTGGAGTGCTAATATGGTTTGCATTCAAAGAGGAAGTCATTTTTGATTAACAAGGAGGTAATGTTTCCCCACAAGGGTGGGTCGTAGATGATGAATAAATAATGCAATCAAATATTAAATTAACTGTATTTTAAAAAGTGATTTGCATGTTAAAAGCTTATTGATGTAGTATTTTGTTTACTGTTATTGTTCTGAGGCAATTTTGTAACAAATAGAGACAGGGAGAGGTAATATCATTCAGTCTTTCAACACAAATGCATTTGTATTGATTATTTCTTTTTCTAACAAATCTGTGAGCTTTTCAACCTCTCTGCATCAGAATTTCTTTGGGAATATTTTTTTTCTTATCATAATTGAATGTTTTTGAGCGGATGGTATAAAAGAAATTTTTGTTCTCCATTTCTCTTTATTGCTTTGTATCACACCAAAGAGAAGTAATAACATCCAGTTTCCTGACACAGGTCAGGAGGGAAGGGTCACACCATGCCAAAGGGGAGGAGTAGCCAAAGGACACGGGCTGCACTTACCTTGTCCAGTACAGTGCTCCCGTGGGATTTGGATTAATTACAGTAGCCCATCAATAGGGCCAAGGCTGGGGCAAAGGATCAGTGAGATATAAATGGCCCTGCTCTCTGTTGCAGACAGTATTTAGCCTTGGGGCTTTCCAGTGAGAGAATGGGAATTCAGTGTATTTTGGTAATACAGTTAGCCTTGGTTTTCCCTAATCGCCTGTGAAACTGATTCTGTAACAGGTTTCTAGCAGAAACAGGAAGAGAGTTCTTGTATTTCTATTTTCTTTTCATTGTGCAGCATGGTAGTGTTGTGGGATCTTTCTGTGATTTAACTGTAACACTTTCACTATATTTTACAATTGCTTAACTTCATGTATTATGTCTCCTGAGGACTGTATTTCATGATCCTATGTGCCACCAGGAAGGCTTTATTAATAAAACTTTGAGAAGATATAAAATGGTTCTTCTCCAAAGGAGCTCGTTGCTTCTGATTAACATTGAATATATTTGATGGAAGTGTTTCTCTAGCTGACTTGTGTAGTAAATTAAAGGCTGAGGTTGCAGGCCCAACAATAATTGAATTTATTTACTAGCTTGTGCTTCTGTTTATGAAGGTGAGTTGATGGGTTTCCATTACAACCTGTTTGTGTAGCAATATAGCACACCTGCTTTGCAGAAGACAGTATCATAAAGCACTCACTTGAATAGTCTTGTCATTCACTGTAGAGGTCATTGTATCCTGTGCTGTATAAATATAAATAAAAGAGCCAGAGTGTATGATAAATCTGTTTTAAATACAACAATTAACTCTGGTAGTCGTGATAGATATGTTACAGATCAGGATATAACCCAAATTTTTGTGGAAAAGTTGAACAATTTTAAATGATTGATAAAATTGATAAATCTGAACCTGGCAGATGTAATAAACATATCTCACTATTTAGAGATATTTGAAGTCCTTTATGCTCACAGAAAGTCAGATATACATTGTACTTCAGACATCAGTGAAATCTTCAATATTATACCGTGCAGAGGGAAACTGGAAGAGATTGTATGAACATTTTAAAATGGGCAGCTTTGTAACTGTAATGTAACTGCTACAAGAAATAAAATGCCAAGCAGTGGAAGAAGTCTGTGGTATAGCACTTTTAAAATGGAAATATTTGATGCAATTTCCTTGGAATTCTTGCCAAAGCTATGGTGATGTGCAACAGCTGAAAAATAACAGGACTGACAGGGTTCTGAAGGTATTGGTGAAAATCCTCAGTCCCATTTGGTGAATGTGAATAGACAAGGAAAACATGTTTGGTTTTCTTTTAAGTGATTTTTGTGATGCCCTTATTTCAAACATGAGGATTTTCACCTTGAAATAAGACATCAACACTGCCTGATTTTTCATGGCCAAAGTCATTGCCAATGACATCTGTGAGGTGGATGTACATTTTCTCGTCTTTGCATATTCTTCAAGCTGACTCCGAAGAATTCATGCTTACCTCTGGCTTGGCACTAAAATGTAAACTCCAGGAATAGAACAGCTATAGTGCAGTGATGCCATTTCAGGGTGCTGAAAAAAGGATAGAAAAGGCATGCATATGAGGGTAAAAGTCCCATGCATGGGGCTGAGACCCAACAGATTACTCCATTTGGGGCTTACACATTGCTAAAGACTATTTTCCTCCTGCAAAAATCGAGTGTTGGTGGGTGACAGAACCTGTGAACTGACTTCCCGGGGCAAAGGGAAGGAAAAACACTGTGAAAACTCAACCAAAGCAAAGAGATCCTGAGAAGCACAAGCTGGGAACACTCCTGGGACTTCAGTATTTTATAGTATGGGGAAATGTCCATTAATATCTCTGGGATCTAATTCAGACTGTACTTTACAACAGGTGTTTTGTGATGTGAGGTTGATGTACCTACAGTGATAACAGCTGCAGCTAATGAATGTCCCTATGACAGGCCTATTGCCATGGAAACAAGAAGGGTTGCAGACTATTTGATTTATAGAAATTATAGCTTCAATAAAGCATTTCTTGCTCTTTTGAGTTCTGATTTAATTAGAAAGAAGAGTGATCTGTACAGAGTAGATGCTATCTCCAGCAGTTATTGGAGCTGTGTATTAACAAAGCTGCTAGCTTGCTCCATCTTAAATTCTCTGTGTTTTGACTGCTGAGTGGATCCTAGCCTAACTGTCTAATCTGCTGGAATCGTTACTTGAAGGGTAACCTAAACTTCATAGTACGGTCTATGATTATATAATCACTGCCTGGAAGCATGGCCACCATTGTGTTAGAAGGAATTTAGAAAAGAAACTACCTCAAACTGTGGCTGATCCTAATTTGCACTTGGCCATTAAAATGATTGTGTTTATAAGGCGATTTTTTTTCAAAGTAACTTCCTTTCAGAAAGTTTGGTTAATTTTTTACAGATTTAAGGTTATACTGGAAATAGGATGTTGGATCTTCTATGCCTCTTTGTATTAATTTCTCAACTCTAATAAGTATATTTGAGGAGTATGTGTTGTTGTACCTTGCCCCTCTTTCTTAGAGATACAAGAGCTGACGAGGTCAGGAATTCTGGCTGAGATAGTATCTAAAAAAAAGTAAAACCCCTTGTAGCACAAGTTCTGTCTGATGGCACTAACATGTGTTGCACTAATTCATAAGCCAAAGTGCCAACAGTCTGCTGCAGAAGTCAAGAGGGGTAGTGCGAAACAAGAAATGTTTATACACATAGAGAGGAATGATAAATACATACATATGGAAATAAAACAGAGTTGTAAATGGTGATATCTAATTTGAAAAAAAATTGTTTATCTCAATTCAAGATGCATAACTCAATTTTAGAAATAATTTTAATAGGAAAATGAAATAAATTAGACCCTAGATTCTGACTTCTCTCTGTACAAGACTCTGCTTAGAAGGATAAACATTTTAGAACTTCCCTAATATTCAAGCTGCTATGTTTTGAGATTCACTAAGTACTGCCATTCCTCCTTTCTCCCTCACTGAATATGTTGTGAATGTTTTAATGCAGCAATAGCCATTAAAGTGACCCTACATAAAACACGCTCCTGCTAACACATCAAAAAAAACCAAATCTCCTTTCAAGTGCTGTCAGCAAAGTTGAGAATAAATCTAAGAATCAACTGTTGCAAGTTTTGAAAGGAACAATTCCTGCTGGTGTTTGAAACCATTGCAAACAATAATTGAGAAAAACACATTCTCATTAAGTGTTTACACCCTCTTTGTCCAAAATAATTGTTGACTTGTACAATTAATCATGTATACTCTGAAGCCCTGATCAATCATCTTCATGTCACACACACACCGTATTGCTATGTTTCTACAGGGCTTAGGAACTAGCCTAATGTACAGCATGTATATACACATGTCCCAGGAGTTACTAGTCTCAAGGGTATACTATATATCTATTTTCTTTTTTTAGTGCAAACTGGGAAATGAAAATTAATATTGATGGTACGTCAAGCAATATAACTGCATTTTTTAAATTTCTCAGCTGCGAGTGAACTCTTACTACTTCGTCTGATGCTTTTGCAATGTGCACAGCAAACTGAGGACATCTATGCTGCTTAAGTGGCCTTTATAGCCCAATTAGAAAGACTATCATGTTTAGTCACTTCCCTTTACAGTTATTCTAGTGGAAAGAGTGATGGTGACTGTGGCCAGAACAGATGAGCAGAAATGCTCAGGTGTGTCTTCTACCTTGGAACAGTTCTGTTAACATTCCTGGTGTTCAGATTAAATAGCAGAGGGAGGACTCACCTGAAAGGCTTTGCATATGGAAGTGTAGCTGTCTTGACATCAGGATCCCAACCGTCCTGAGTGAAGTTTTGCTCAGGTGGCCCACAGCATGACTGAAGGAATGCTATTCCAGCAGTCTGATGGTAGTGGAACATCCAGGTGAATAGGTTGGTGGTACCTCGGTTCAGAACAGCCACTGACCCAGTAAATAGGTTTTTTCCCTGGCAATATGGCCAACTTCAAAGCTTCTCTTCTAGTTTGGAGCAAGTTTAGGTTTTAGTTAGCTTACTTTTTCTAGCATTCTGACCACAGAAGTACGTTTGTCCTTTCCTTCCTTCTGGCTGGTATTTTTTCAGGAATGTCATCAAGTTTTCATCTTCCTTCTGGATTTGTGGGTAAAATATACTTGTCATGGTTTAGACCATGGAATTTAGAATAGCAATTAAATTTATTACTAACAAAATCAGAGCAGGATAATGAGAAGTAAAATAAGATGTTAAAAACACCTTTCCCCACCCCTCCCTCTTTCCTAGCTCTACCTCCTCCTCCCACAGTGGCTCAGGGAGACAGGGAATGAGGGTTATGGTCAGTTCATCACAGGTTGTTCCTGCTGCTGCTCAGGGAGAAGAGTCATTCTGCTGCTCCACCCTGGGGTCCCTCCCACAGGAGACAGCTCTCCATGAACTTCTCCAATGTGTATCCATCTTATGAGCAGCAGTTGTCCACAAACTGCTTCCATGTGGGTCACTCTTTCATGTGGTGCAGTCATTCAAGAATAGCCTGTTCCAGCATGGGTCCCCGATGGGGTCATGAGTCCTACAGTCCTACCAGGAAACCTGCTCCAGTGTGCATTCCTCTCTCCATGGGTCTGTGGGTCCCTGCCAGGAGTATGGTCCAGGACACGCCTGCCATGGGTTCACAGCCTCCTCTCAAGCATCCGCCTGCTCCACAATGGGCTTGCCCAGAGGCTGCAGGTGCATCTCTGCATCCCTTTGGATCTCCATGGGCTGCAGGGGCACAGCTGCCTCACCATGGTCTGCACCATGGGCCACAGAGGAATCTCAGCTCTGGTACCTGGAACACCTCCTGTACCTCCTTCTTCTCTGCCCTTGCTGTCTGCAGAGTTGTTCCTCTCACATGTTCTCACCCTTCTCCTCTGGCCTCAATTACATCTGTGCAATAGCTTTTTTCTTTCTTCTTCTTAAATCAGTTGTCACAGAGGTATTTACCATAATTTTTAATTGGCCCAGCCTTGGCCAGCAGTGGGTCCACCCTGGAGCCAGCTGGCATGGCTCTGCTGGACATGGAGGAAGCGTCCAGCAGCTTCTCCCAGAGGCCACCCCTGTAGCCAGCCTACTAGCAAAGCCTGGCCATGCAAACCCAATACAGAGGGTCCGTCATGTCTTACCATATCCTTCCACTTGAGCTGACTTACAAGAACTCCTGCAAGAAACTACACAAGTGTATAAAAATGGAAAAAGAAGAGGGAGTCTCACTGATTACCTTTGATGATAATCTGCTCTAGTGGAAGGACTCAGGTCTCAGCACCAAACTTACTGTTGATTTGCTCCTTAGAACTGCAATATATGGTTGAGATATGGCTGATGGTCACTCTCTTTACATTATGATAACGTTGTTAAGAAAGAACTACTTTTAGTACTAAGTAGTTAGGATGCTTCTGTGCTCACTTGGACTGGTTGTCTGTTTGCTACCCATTGTTATTTCTGCAAGCAATATTGTGTGAGTACAACACTCTCTGACTAGAATTTTGTACATATCCCACATATGGAAACTGAAATGTTAGATATAATATTTACTTATCTAAAAAATTTTGATTTAGCAGAGGAATGCAAAATATGCTGGAAAGCCATACAGATGTAAGTTACACTTAGTGCCACCCTTTGGTCCCCTTTGTGTTGAGATCAAGCCAGGTTCCTTTACAAGAGAAGTGGATAGTCACACCCTGCATACTCTCAGAGCTTCACCCACCCGCAGCCCCTGAGTCCTCCTTCACTGCAGGATAGGTTTACAGGTCAGTCACAAACATCACAAGCTGCTTTGTGAAGCACTGGCTTCTTCTGAGGCTGCTTCCAAAGAATAGTGAAGACATACCCCCAGTGCCCAAAGAAAAATACTCTCCTCTTAATTTTTGAGCATATAATATTTAATAAATTCTTATTATTGGGATTTTAATTTTTACCAAGAGATTTATCACCTAATGATGTCTTGGGCAGCATAGATACATACACAGGTAATGTATATTAAACTATTGTTTTAGATTAATGTCTTTATTTTTTAGAAATAAGCATGAGAAGCATTCATTCTGGGCTAAAAGAATACAACTTAAACCATTTATATTGTGCTTACTTGTGTTTGTCAAAACAAACTCCTGATTTTGTTTTTTTTTGTCAAGTGTCCATACCATATTTATTTCAAGATGAAACTTGGGCTTGCAGTGCCTAATATGCCTTATTTCAGTCACCACAGGATTGAATTTGCCAAAGGAAGTGTTAGAGAAAAAAGCAGTGGTTAAACAGTTGTCTTTATTACCTGGGACACATGACCTTGAATCTCCCGCAAAGACTTCTTATAGAAAAGGAAATCTGCCTTCAGGAGTCTTGAAGCAGTCACATCCCATTCCTTTGTTCTTGGGGTGTGTATGGATGCTCCATCTCTCTGTCTCTTTCTCTCAGGCAAAATGAAAGGCACCCTTGGAATTCTAGTGTGTTTCTTTATAGGTAGCAAATTTGCTCAATGCTAGAAGCATGAAAACATGTTGTTACCCTGTATTTTTTTTAAATACATATTAAACTTCTGGGCTAACACAAACATAATGCTGGGAAACCTTCCCCTCACACAACACCTTGTACAAGGGTTTGTTCATGACAGGATGAAAGATCATCAACCCACTGAAAAATTATGCCAGCAGTTATTTTCCATGTGTTTGGAATGATCTCATAAAGAAAGAATGGTTCGTTAAGCTCCCTAGCAAATACAGGGAGAGGTATCCCTACCTGAACATAGGAATATGTTCAAACATTGCTAAATTTGTTCTATCCTGGACTAGGACAAAAGATTCCTTTTTGAGGAAAGAGAACCAATTCAATAAGGTAAAATTTTAATCAAAGCAAAACCCAACCAGTTAAATCAAACAGACCTAAAAAGCAGAAAGCTTTGTTTTAGTTTTTGAAGTCTTTTTTGTGTAGTTTTATTCCCTGAAACTGGAAACAATCTATTCCCACGGAAATTTTGGGTTTCTTGAATGAATATTTTTTTCAAAGAAAGGAGCTTATTTCCAGCATATACCTTTAGTATAGTTTTTGAATATACCTTTCATCAGTAAACAAATTAGGAATGCACTGTCATATTTCAGGAATCTCATCTCAAATACCATTTCAGGACAAGTAGCAGGCTGGGAGTGATCATCTGTCACTGTTCTGACCCATGTAAGGGTTGTTAATGATAGACAGTGTATCCCAGAGTTATAAGACAGTCATGGTTTTGCCCCAGCCAGCAGCCCAGCCCCACACAGCTGCTCACTAACTCCCCCACCAGTGGGACTGGGGAGAGAATGGGAATAATAAAAGCTAGAAAATTCATACATTGAGATAAAGACAGTTTAATAGGGAAAAGAGAAAGATAAGCAAGCAAACAAAGCAGAACAGGAAATTCTTTCATTACTTCCAATAGGCAGGCAGGTGTTCAGCCATCTCCAGGACAGCAAGGCCCCATCACACATAACTTGGGAAGACAAACACCATCACTCTGAATGTGCCCCCTTTCATCCTTCTTTCCCTTCACTTTATATCCTGAGCATGGTGTCACATGGTCTGGAATCTCCCTTTGGTCAGTTGGGGTCACCTGTCCAGGCTCCTCCCACCCTCCCAGGCACCCCCAACTTCCTCACCAGCATTGCCGATACAAAAAGCAGAGGCGGCCTTGGCTCTGTGTAAGCCCTGCTCAGCAACAACAAAAACATCTCTGTATTATCAACCCTGTGTTCAGCACAAATCCCAATCACTGCCCCATAGCAGTCACTGGGAAGAAAATTAACTCTACTCCAGCTAAAACCGGCACAAGGACCCAAACAGAAAGTTCACTTTTTAATGCATATGTATACCTACATATGACTGGATTAAGTTAATCAGATAAAAAACTAAAATGATTATTAGGCAAAATGTTTTTAGAAGGAAAGTTATTCAGAGAGCATGAAAAATTGCTTGTTTGTGATGTTGACAGAAGCATCAGAAAATTGAACAATTTGATGGAGAAGTTAACAAGGTATGTAGACAAAACCTGCCTCTTTCTAAATCCAGAGGTGGTGAGATTTTAGAAGAATATAGATATGATATGACTGATAATTGATCTGATAAATTTCAAAGCAACCATACATCATCTGGACCACACAATGTAATAATCAAGATCTTTGGGTTGAGAACTTTTATCTAAATTGCACAATACATGACTTCATTACGATCACATTTCATTACATTTTAACATAACATTTAAAAAATTGTGACATGTTAGAAATTAAGTACCAAACCCATATATTCCTATGAATAGATTGAGTAATTGGAAGGAACCTCATGGTCAGTGAACCTCAAATGATAGACCAGATGAAAGATGGTAACAATGAGGCCAATGAATATTAAATGAAACAAATTATAGGAAAGAAAAAATGCAATTAGGAAATTAGTTTTAAAAGGGTATCTAATAAGTTCAGCTTAATAGCCAGCTCATTTTAAATAATATTACAGGCTTTTCAGCTTGCTCAAGTACTGATGCAACTCAGCCTTTCCCATTTTAATCTGTGCTTTGATTCGTATCGGGTATTGTAGACATCCCAATAAGATTAACATAAATGTAAATAACATTTACATTCGAGATGGCTTGGAGGATCTTTTAATGATGAATATAATAATCTGAATGTTCATAGCATAGATGGTTTAGGAAATGAATACTCTCAAGTTCTCTGATAATAAAAATCTCTTCATTCTGTGTTTAGACAGAGATCCCAAGCTTTGTATGCCAGGATACTAGAGCAGAGTTTTTCCTAAAGTTTACATCAGGCAGATGAGGTGTGATTCAGCTTGTAAGTGACAACATGATTCTACAAATAAAGAAAAAAAAGTCAGTGCAGAACTGTAACCTAGTCTGAAGTCTCTATAAACGCTGGCACATTTTCAATAAACCACGTGTACTAAGTCAGAGCTGTAATTGTCACTTAAAAAACATCCACAATGTGCTATCTCTTTGTGTATTAGGAGAGACCAAAGAGATATTGAATCATTATGTAAAAATTGGTAATTAAGAGAAAGCGATTTTCCAGTTAATTTGCATGTTCATTATATATCGAATATTATTTAGTTTTTTGTGTCCTTTTAGTTTCTCATAAACTTGACCCAAGGGATCCTACATGGTAAAACGACACATAAATTATAAAATAAGATATATATTTAACTGAGTCATTGAACTTTTGTTGTGACTAATGATTCTTCCAGCAATCATTGCATTAGGGAAAACATTTCTTTTTAAGTAAATAATGTTCACTACCTTTTAGAGCTGCTGTCAGTGAAAAGAAAATAATTTACTGAAATATCTATATCCTTTGATGAGCTCTCTGAGGGCATCTTGTAGATTTAAATTAAACTGATCAAATAGAAAGCGATATACCCTTCAAAATGCTTTAACTGATTTGACTACAAAGAAAAATAAAGTCATTCCATGTTACGAGAAATTGCTGGCAGGCTAAGTTTCAAGAAGAAAAGGATTGATTATTTTATCAAAACTGAAGTGGTTTTCTCATGCAGTTTACTCATATATGGGTATATTAATGAAGAATCTGTAGAAAGAAAGAACTGTGTCACCTTTACTTAGATGCGGTGTGCCTACATCTTTACTCAGATGTAGCCTAAATCAGGTTTGAAAACTGTGTGGACTCCAAGATGAGGTATGGTTTTTCTGATAATCTGAGTTTTCCATGGGATTGATTGATGACATTCTGTTTGATGTAGAACTTGCCATTGATGTGAATGGCAGATGTCAGTATATTTTGGAAATCAATTTCTATATGGAGTTTGCTGCTGATTGAATTTTATTTTGAATTTTTGAAGGATCTTTACCTTTTATAGCAGCTTCAAAGGTTCAATCTATGTGGTCCTCTATGTATCCTTGTATGAATCATTACTAACTGCTTCTTTTAAGTAATGTCATGATAAAGTTTTAAGATTTTTCATTTACTGATTACTCGGTTTGCTAGGAAATATTAGCCACTTCTAGATCTGAAAATTTGCACACTTGTATTTAATGCTGATGAAAGGTGTAAGTAAGGAATGATTTCATAAGCATTGCATGAGAATATATTTTATCTTTCCATGTCCTCTAAATTCTCACAGAGGTGATTTTCAAGCAGGCTTGCAAAGAGAGATGTAGTTTAAAAAACCCCACAGAAAATAGTCTCTCCTACATTTTGGTTTCATGATTTTTTTTCCATATGCAAAGGAAAGAAGAATAAAGTTACTAATTTTCTGTCAACAAAGTGCTGTGAAAAAGACATCCATTTAAGAAAACATAATTTATTATTGACATGGACTTTTTCTATCACTTTTGGACCCTACAATACAAGACTACAAGGTACAGTGGTTCATCATATATTGAAAACCAGAGTTTGAAAATTAAAACTGTGTTTACCTTCCCAGATAGGATTAGCAGCACAAAGTAATTCCAGTTCTCCTTTGGAAGAATGGAAACTGCTGTATTAAAAATGAAATGAATGAAACACAAGATGAATTTGAACGTTTATTATCTAACATCAAAAAAAAAAGTTCCATTCTTACCTCATATATTCAATATATTTGAGAAATCACTAAGTAAATACCTTGATCTTTTACAGCAATCTGTACACTCATTGTCTGCTGCCAAGGATTTGGCATAGTTAGCTGCCAATAAGGCTGACCTCCTGTTTTCTCATGTAAAACCAGGGATTTTTGTTTTATAGGCATTCTGTGAGATCCATGCAGGCAGGTTCATTTGCCTCAATCTTAGAGAGTAGTGTGTAGTAGTGTTCTAATTCTTACATTTCTCTTCTATACACCTGGTTCATCTTTTCCGCTTTTGATTTGTTTGAGTCCATAATACATACAATGGATACAAAGCACTATCAGCCTGATAATAAAATAGACTTTTCATTGCTTCCTGAGTGATGAGCACAGACTTTCTCCATCTGCATTATATTTCATGTCTTAGGAGGAATTACATGGTCTCAAGTGTTTTCACAGCCAATGAATCTAGGCTGAGTGAAATTAGGAAAAAGGCATGTTTTAGATCATAAGTGTGAAATCTGGACCTCATTTGAATTCAATGACAGTATTTTGATTGAAGACAGTATTAAAAAAAAGCCAGCCTTTTGAGAAAAAAAAAATCCTACTAACACTTCCCTCTCATGTAAATTAGCAGAGTTTCAGCTCTTAGATCTCTCCTGAGTTCTGTGCAAGGAAATATGAAGTTTGTCAGGCAAACAGAGATCAAAATTTATAGGGTACTTTAAAAATTAAAACCAGTGCCCCAAATTCCACTTCAACACTTACAAAATTTACAGAACACCCAGAGTTCAGTTTAAAATTTTTAATAGTATGGACACAGATTTGGTAATCAGGGAGTTGCTGCCTGGCTTAAGTTCCAGTGTTCTCAGGAATGAGCTATTCACCCAACACATTGCATTCACTTAGTTTACACATAGAGAGAAGGAGTATAGTGCCTGAATCAGAAAGAATTTGTTTTTTCTCATATTCTCAAATGTAGGTGGAAATCCAAACCACCCTGGACCTGCTTTAATAGTGCTGTCTCAGAAAAGAGATTAAAAAAATCTCTTAAACCCCTCATATGAAGTTATTGCAGTAACCTACAAGAAATCAAACCAGCTTAGTTTCTTGTATTCAGCTCGTAGTTAGCATTTAGTGTATGGATAATGGATGTATCAGACAAAACTCACATAAAACAATAGTAGCACAGGACAAGCATAACTCCCAGCAGCCTGAAGATCCAACAGACCTAAACCAATAATGAGGCAAGGAGTAATATGTCCACCATACCAACTGAAAAGTTAAAATGGCCCACGAATGTTTGGAAGCTTTGGAAAGGTAGATACTTGAGGTAAGGTGTTTGGAGATGTGCTTAAAAATATTGAAGTCACAAGGTCTTTGGCATGAGTGCAAATCACCTACTGAAGTGCAAATAGGTGATTTCTGAACAAATTAAAGAATACCAAAGTAAAAGCTGCAGCTGCACTGTCTTTGGCTGATGTATCTGAACCTCCTTCACATGAGGGTATTGCTTTAATCAGAAAAGTTTGCTTGCTTTGTTTGTTAATTTCGTAGTTTTCCATTCATTATTGTTAAAGAGTTCCCACTTCTTTAAGGAGCAAGAATTGACAGTATGTCAGAATCTCAGTATATTGTTATACAACTGGAATATGTACCAGGAAAAAAATACAAATCAAATCTGTGATGCACTACTGAATGCCAGAAATGCTTTTCAGAGATAAGAGAATTCCATTACAAATGCTGATTTTTCAAAATTATTGTAAATCATGACCAATATTCACTGAATACTAAAAATTCAATAACAGTGTATGCCATTTCATGATGCTGCCTCCAGAATTTATTTCATGCTGAGTTACTGCTTGGCAGCCCTTCAGAATAAGGATATTTTTAATATCTCAGGTCATGTAAAACTAAACAGGTTAACCTAAACCCCTGTGCACTATCATTTGTACAAACTGCCAATAACCATCACAAGGTAAGCACTTCTCTCCTGTGCTAGGGAACGCCACTAAGAGGATCATTTTTCTTCTCTTCTTGGTTGAATCCGATTGTTTCACTGAATGGAGCTTCAATTCAGCCAACAGCCTCCTGTGCACTCTAAGATAAGGAACAATCATCAGCAAAAGGAAATACAGGTCTCATAAGAAATTCTTTAAATTCATGGTTCTTATTATATGCCACACTTACTGAAAAATGAAATACACGCACACACACACACATATATATGCATATACACACCCATATATACATGCATATACAAAAATCACTGCCATCAAGAAATAAAAATGCTTTAAAAGTCTTGCACACTTTAATATTCTGTAATCCGAGAATCTTTTGGTCAGACTTGTGAGTGTGAGAGGCTAGAATTTGCTAGGAAATTGATGTTGCAATATTCCCACAAGGGGAATGTGAGGCTTTAGGTTTTTACAGTCTCTGCACAATATCTTGTAGTGACAGAGAAAGAGCTTTGAACAAATCTGAGGCATGTCTTTGTGTTTCATATATTCCTCCATATATTATTTGTTTTTATGATATGTTTTTATGATTTGCTTTGAATGCATATGTTTCCTAAAATATGCCTTCAAATAATATAAGGACCTTTGTGTAAATATATATTAGAAAATAAAGTGATTCAGTTAAGCTTCCTATGATATTTAAAAACTTGTAGAAATATCCATTTTTCAAGTTGTTGTCATATTAACTATCCATCATTTATTAGCAGTGTGTGCATAACTGTTCCCATAGCTTTGCAGGAAGAGACTCTGTTCAGAGTAACACGCTTCAGGCACTTTCTTATTGCTGGGGGGGCTTAATTTTGCTATCTTCTCAAATTTTGTATATAATTTTTTGGAGAGTAGAGAAGTTGAGTGTGATGGGTTGTGTGTGGCAACTGGATAAAAACTAGGAGCCTGGTGGAGTGGCCCAGGGAAAGGAGGGGAAAAGAGGTCCAGCCTCAAAAATAGCCAGTGAGGGGGGATCCACGCCCCAGCCCACCCTGGGGTCCCTGTCCCTCCTCCGCAACCAGGGACAATCCTGCTTTTGCCCCTCATGCAGGCCGCTGTCGGCAGGCTCAGCACCACTATGGACACGAAGAGCTCGTCTCTGTCAGCCTCGGTTTTGGTTTTTATTTCTTCTTTTGGGGGTTAGGATTAGGGTTAGGGTTAGAGTTAAGGTTAGGCCAAGATGATTGCTCACAACCACCTGTGTCCTTTCCCTAGCCTCAGAGATGTGATGCAGTATGAAATACAAAGGCTTTGGGAAATCACAGAAAGACACAGTAAACTGTCAGTCATCCAAACCTTGAATTAATCATGCCAGTATCCTGTTTCGGCCAGGACAGAGTTAATTTTTGCAGTCGCCAGGAGGGACATGGCCAGGACATGGAGGTTGTTCTTTACAATCTGATGTCATTGCTGGGGGTGTGGAGAAGGGGTTCCTTCTGGTCAAAGAAGCACGTGGAGCAGTGGGGTAACTCTGGTCCTGAGCCAGAGGGACCAGTCAGCATGGTGTTGCTGGAGGGTAGCAGGGCTCTGCAGAGGGACTTGGACAGGCTGGATAGATGAGCCAAATCAAACAATGTGAGGTTTAACAAGTCCAAGTGCTGGGTCCTGCACTTTGGCCACAACAACCCCCTGCAGTGCTACAGGCTGGGGACAGAGAAGCCAGGCAGAAAGGGACATGGGGGTACTGGTCAACAGCCAATTGAACGTGAGCCAGCAGTGTGCCCAGGTGGCCAAGAAGTCCAATGGCATCCTGGCCTGGATCAGGAATAGTGTGGCCAGCAGGACCAGGGAAGTCGTTCTTCCCCTGTACTTGGCACTGGTGAGGCTGCACCATGGGTACTGTGTCCAGTTCTGGGCCCCTCAATTTAGGAAGGATGTTGAGATGCTGGAATTCATCCAGAGAAGAGCAACAAGGCTGGTGAAGGGTCTGGAACACAAATCCTATGAACAGTTTAGGTTGGTAATGAGGAAGAAATTCCTCACAGAAAGGGTGATTGGGCACTGGAATGGGCTGCCCAAGGAGGTGGTGGAGTCACTGTCCCTGGAAGTGTTTAAGAAAAGGCTGGATGTGGCATTTAATGATGGTCTAGTTGACAAAGTCTTGTTAGGTCATAGGCTGGACTTGATTTAAAAGGTCTAACCTAGTTGATTTTATGATTCTGTGGCTGTGGTTGGATTGAGTTCTGCGGTGAGCATTTTTGCATGTGAATCAGTCTCTCTTTTGTACACTTTTATTATTAATATCTTTGCTGTTACTGTTTGTTTCCCTATCTCATTGCTGTTTCCAGTATATTGTTCTTATCTCAATGTGTGATCTTTTCCATTTATGCCTCCAGTTCTCCTCTGCTGCCCACCACAAGGGAAAAAGGGGAGGTGAAGGGGGAGTGAGTGGTGTGGTTTGGAGAGTCTCAGTGGGAGCACTAAATTGGGGAATACCGTTCCTAAACCATGATAACCTTAACTGGCCCCTAATGTGGGGCTCAAAGAGATAACAGATTTGACCAGAGTGGGTTGGAAACAAATTCTATCTAAGCATTTGTTGTATTATATCCAGAGCCCCGGGTCATAAAGTTGCTTGGTCTGTTCAGATGGTTGTGGTACCCAACCCTGTGTATGTTTCCATACATGCACTGAGTGCCCATCATGGTGCTCTTTTTCAGAGCAGGGAGAGGGATCAGGATTGTGTTGTTGCTACACTGTGAAATATCAGCTTATGACATGATAACATCAAGGACAACCAGGGTCATTTGGGATGTGTATTCAGTGTTGCTCTCATACCCTTACCTGGGGCACTGCTTTTGGGAGTCCATTAATAGCAGTACCCAGTCTGTGGGGGAAACAGGGGAGGATGCTTTTCCCCAGCTTTTCCCCCACTTTCTCTCCTTCAGGTTTGTTATAGCAACTTTTGAGGATTTAGAATTTCTCTGAGATGTTAAGGCAAGCATGTTCTTGTTGCTAGCTCTGCCAAGTCTCCTCAGTGCTGTTCACACCATGTTTAGAGTTACAAAAGAGATTTTTAGGAGGGTCTTTCAAAGATCTGCCCTGAGGGTNGGTTGGATTGAGTTCTGCGGTGAGCATTTTTGCATGTGAATCAGTCTCTCTTTTGTACACTTTTATTATTAATATCTTTGCTGTTACTGTTTGTTTCCCTATCTCATTGCTGTTTCCAGTATATTGTTCTTATCTCAATGTGTGATCTTTTCCATTTATGCCTCCAGTTCTCCTCTGCTGCCCACCACAAGGGAAAAAGGGGAGGTGAAGGGGGAGTGAGTGGTGTGGTTTGGAGAGTCTCAGTGGGAGCACTAAATTGGGGAATACCGTTCCTAAACCATGATAACCTTAACTGGCCCCTAATGTGGGGCTCAAAGAGATAACAGATTTGACCAGAGTGGGTTGGAAACAAATTCTATCTAAGCATTTGTTGTATTATATCCAGAGCCCCGGGTCATAAAGTTGCTTGGTCTGTTCAGATGGTTGTGGTACCCAACCCTGTGTATGTTTCCATACATGCACTGAGTGCCCATCATGGTGCTCTTTTTCAGAGCAGGGAGAGGGATCAGGATTGTGTTGTTGCTACACTGTGAAATATCAGCTTATGACATGATAACATCAAGGACAACCAGGGTCATTTGGGATGTGTATTCAGTGTTGCTCTCATACCCTTACCTGGGGCACTGCTTTTGGGAGTCCATTAATAGCAGTACCCAGTCTGTGGGGGAAACAGGGGAGGATGCTTTTCCCCAGCTTTTCCCCCACTTTCTCTCCTTCAGGTTTGTTATAGCAACTTTTGAGGATTTAGAATTTCTCTGAGATGTTAAGGCAAGCATGTTCTTGTTGCTAGCTCTGCCAAGTCTCCTCAGTGCTGTTCACACCATGTTTAGAGTTACAAAAGAGATTTTTAGGAGGGTCTTTCAAAGATCTGCCCTGAGGGTGGATAGTCATGAATGGCATGGAAGGTAGGAGAGAATGGACCAGCTTTTGAAGGATTATTCTGGTACAGCGGTTTGGAAGTTCACCCCTGATACAAGACTCTGATAAAATGGCAGAATATTTGAAAGAAAAATGCTTTGACAGTTCAAAAGAGGCACGAAGTTATGCAGTGTGCTGGGCCCTGGCTACTATTTATCAGACAGTGCTTGATACTAGACAGCAGCCTCAGGGGCAGGAGGACAAAAGCAAGACAAAATCCGTTCACTTATTAAGGGATGAAGAGGAAGCAGGGCCCAAAATCCACTGACCTCTGGGTTATGGGCCCAGCACACTTCCTCCCAACTCTTAGAGCCAGTAAAATGTTTACTGAAGACATCATACATGTATACATCATATTGTTTCCAACAATAACATATCTGCCTTCAGATGGTGGCTGTGGGGCACTTCATGAAGTGAAGCACAGTGATATGCGAGCCCAGGTATGCAACTCCAAGTCACGCCGTGTCTAATCTCTTGCCTAAGCATGGCCAGGAGGCTTTTTGGCAGCCTGGGTCTGTTGTAATGGCTGGGAATGGACCTAACGTGCCACGTTAGAGATGAGATGATGCTTACAAAGAGCCAGCTGGAGAGCTCTGCTGCGCATCCTTCAACTCACTGGCCTCTGAACTGGCTAACTATCCCTGGCCCAAAATGATTTTTTTTCATTTGGGTTGTGTTTCCCCATAGTTAATAAACCCTCATTGCTAATAAATACTCTTAGGGCACAACGTACTGAGCTGCAAGAGCTCATTGGGTCTATGGTAGCCAGATCAACAGACTGACTGCACTCAGTCCAGTGGGCCTGGCTGAACCCAAAGCCTTCCTGGAAATGCCTAACTTATTATCCAGTGCTCCTCAATGCACTGGGATTCAGGGTTTTAATCTCCTACTTCCCCATTACCCTATGCAATTATGTCCTGCCTAATGCCTGTTATTTTCTGTGTGTTGAATGGAGCGAGTTCGACTTCTCAGACTTTTCCCTGGTTAATTGCTGTTCTCATTCATTTCTAATGCACAGGCTTAAACTTAGGAATTCCTCATCTAGCAATTGCACTTCTACTATGAAATTCACCATGTGTGCTGTGGGGAAAAAAGTCCTTAAGGGGTTAAGGATCTCAACCAAATTTTGTGGATGCATTTGTTTTCTCCTGTTTTGTTTGTTTTTTGGGTTTTTTTTTGGCAACTGGAGTTGTCTAAGATCTTTGTTTTTCAAAATCAGAAATGAAAGAGCAGCCTATAAACTGTCCATTTGTATAATCAGCCTGTAATTATATTAACGTTCAATTTTATAGTTAAATTAGATACTGGTTTTCCTTTATTTAGCACTGAACTTCACTTATACTTTTCCCAGCACTTCTTTGTCACCTTGGTTTCTGCCTTTGTGAAAATTCTCACACAAAAGCCTCCTTTCTGATCATTGTGAAAGGTTTATGAATCAGAAAAAAAATTGCCCTGAAGATTGAGCTGAGGATTCCTCTTGAATAAATGAATTTTCAGGTATATATAATCCAACCCCGTCTTTTTCTTTCCTTCCTGAGCTTCACATTGAAGAAGACAAACCTTCATGCTAAGATTTAGAAGAAGCAAATGGTTGGGACTGTAAGTGTAAGCTGTTTTTCTCTTGAGATCTTGTACTGGGAACTTGAACCTCAGCAAAATTTTAAATCAGCTGCAAAATTCTGAAACAATTAGAAGAGGAATATATAAAAAAGCAATTTCTCTCCTGATTGTACTTCCATATGCTGAGAGTAGCCTGCTGTCTGTTTCTTGCTGCCTCAAAAAGAGAGGGAACTTGAGCTTCAGATTTTAGAAATACCTGACAAGCATGTCTCAGTTTTGCACATATAAGGCTGCAGTATCTATATTAATTTCTTTTTATATCCTGTTTTCTTAAAACTCCAAATCAAAAGTGTACCTAATGAGATTCATCTTAATCACATATTAACTTCCACCAAAACCATCAAAGCTGGAAGAGTCTGTGATATTTCATGTGAGGTGAGTTTACTGGCATGAGTGTTTTTTAGGGAGTAAATTTTCTCTCTCTCCCTGTGTAAGAGCAAATAGCAGTGCAGGGGGAAGACAGAGCTCACAGGAGCTTATTGGCTTCACAAGCATCCCCCTGATTAGCTGTAAGAGATATGATGTTTGATGAATGCTCTGACTATTAAACATTTGATTTCTGTTTGCCTTTACATTTTGACACCATGTAATCCTATGGAAGTGAAAACAAGTAGGATCTGGTCTGAAGTTTTAATCATCCCAGCATTTTTCACATCCTGAATCTCACTGCTATTTCCCTCACAACTTCCCAACATCCACCTTTGTAGCATGTGTGATTACCTCCTACAACTTCCACCATCACCACCACGGGGGTTCAGATCTGTCTCTGAAAATTGACCCAGTTTTGCAGATCTCACCTGTAATCAGGAGGTGGACCTGGTTTTGTGAGCCATCGTTGCATCTTGATTTTTCCTTCTCAGCCTTCAGTCATTTTCATCTACCTCTCCTCGCTTTGCATCTCCCTTAAAGAGTGCTCAATTTGTTTGTAAATATGCCAAGTCATGATACCAATAATCTAAGTAATGTTTTCTTTAGCAGCATAAGACCCTGAACTCATTCTCACATCACAGTATTTGGGAACCTAAAAGGAGTTGGATTTTGATCTGCTTTATTTTATGATTCTAATATTTTATGAGTTTGAGTTGGGCAAAATTCCAGTAAAAATAGACTTTCTTTATAAAATTCTACAGTAAAAATGAGCTTGTAGTTTTATGAATAACTTTGCTTTGGCTGTTACTCCAGGTTTTTCTAATAAAACCTATGACAGTGTACTGAAGAATTTACTAGAAACTGGCAACTTGATGCTTTTTAATATATTCACAGAATACAATATACAAATACTCAGAATTATATAAAAATATTACTTTGGAGTACCTTCTAGAATCATTATAGATGCCTATGAAATTCTTGGGTTTCAATTCTATCTTGGGTTCATGTCTATTATAATTTGCAACAGAAATCTCCATTATGGATAGTTTTCTTGCAGTTCAGGGTGTAGTCTGATTTGACTGACATCAAGAAATAAAAGTGAGATAGCTTATTTAATTCACTCCATCTTATCAGAAACTTCTCACCACAGATGATTCAAGTTACTTCAGAATATCTAAACCAGCACTTTCTTCTGCTATTTAATTTCCTTTCTCTCTGTTTTCTAATACATCCATTTTCTCACTCCATTAGTAACAAGTTCTCCCATATCACTTGGATATTGAATTGAGTTCAAATGGGTATAAATGCTCTTTTGAATCACATTGAATATTGTCTGAAAATCCCAATGAAGCAAAATTCTCATCTTTTTATTTCTTGACAAATTGCATGAGAAAGTTCTGCAGAACTCAGTAAAAATCAATAATTTCTGTAGAACTTTTTTTCTGAAAGGACTAGAAATAAAAGTTGCCATTTTAGCTTTCTCACTCAGTGTCCTTTTTGGAACTTTTCTCTATCATCTTGATATCGGTGCAGTGTTAATATAGTATTTGTCTTACTGAATTCCTCAGTTAACAGATAACCGGAGTATTGGAGTCTTCCTTCAAATAACCTGTCCTGTGGCAACACCCTTGCCACATTCCATGTGCTGCCTACTGCTGTGATGCCAGACTGTCTTGGTTTTGCCTCATTAAGGGGGTGTTTTGGGCTGGGAAGTGTAGCCCTGGGGCTGTATTAAGCTGCATATTATATTCATACTATTTTTAATACACTGCAAATATTGCAAGAATATTCTTGCTTCTGGAACTCCTGGTCCCTGGGGAGTAGTTTGCTCAGAAAGGAGACTTAAACTATTTTGAGTCCTAAACAAAGACATTAAAAAAGAATAAAATTATACAGACCAGTTACTAGCTTTTGGTTTATTATGCTTATCATGGTAAAGCTATTTGCAGTGTCCTCAGTTCTGTGGCAGTACCTTATCTCATTTGTTTCCTTCTTGCTCAGTTTTTAAGGAATTTTGGTTACTGGATCTATAGGTTTCATTTCTGATAAGAAATCTGATATGTAACCTTGTGTTGGATGAGGATGTTTGCCATTTGACTGCAGATATCACTAAGTTATTGGTACATAATTGGTCAAAAAGAGATCTCAAGCAAAAATGTTCATTGCTTCTGTTTCTCTTGCTTGCAACCTGCCCTGTTCATGCCATTGAAAAATGACAAAATAATAAAGAGGAAAAATCTCGATAGTTTTGAATAGCTGTGCCTTATTTACTGTCTAATCCTTCTTTTCCCCTTTCCTACAATGGAATTTTAAGGAAATATCCAGGCAGTTCCCAAGCATGAGTTTGACGAAGATAAGAGCCTTTATTAACTTCAAAGTGTGAGCACAGCAATTGTAAAAGACGGCTTCAGTCTGAGCAGAGTAATTTTCAAGGTATGCCACATAACTCCAGGAATGTATATTCATCAGTCCCCTTTTATTCCCAGGATAAATTCTTGTTTTTCATATCAATAAGGTGTTATACTAAGCATGCTTGTGGATCATAGCTGTGAGAACTGATCTTGGAAACCAGACCTTACTCCTATACATTTGTAGACACCTTTTGACCATGCTCTGCTTTTCTGCATCCTTCCCTTCACCTTGACCTTCCTTCCAGCAGTCCCAGCCCAGGCACATGAGAAAGCTGTCCCTGGATGAAATAGTGACTTAGTGCAGTGACTTCCACAGACCTGAATTTCAAAAAAGGTGAAACTGGCTCTTAGAGATATCAGTTCCCAAAAAGATTATATCACCCTCTTCAACACCATCACCTATGTTCTGTATTCCTTGCACGAATCAAGGAGGATTTTGGTATGTAGGAACTGTACCCGTAATAGAACAGTTTCATTGTTGTCACATGGAAAGATGATTTGCTATTTTAGAATAGGTTGGGGAGGAAGAGAATCAAAATGCTCTGCAATTAATTCATAAGCTCTTCTGAGGTTTACCTGGCAATGGATTAGAAGAAGATTAATTTACAGTGAAGGTAACTCTCTATAACGATGATTTCTTTTATCTGATGTGGTCTTGTAGAAGAGCTCTCCTTCGTTTCTACAGAGCTTATTTCAGAGCAACATTTATATTTATGGTATTGATTAAATAGATAGTTGCCAAATACATCTGTGTAGCAGTTTCATAAAAAACGACTGCCACTGTGTAATTCTCAT
The DNA here is from genome assembly GCA_013399195.1 of Dicrurus megarhynchus. Classification (NCBI taxonomy): domain Eukaryota; kingdom Metazoa; phylum Chordata; class Aves; order Passeriformes; family Dicruridae; genus Dicrurus; species Dicrurus megarhynchus. Next base: position 463,889 of record VXAD01007924.1, on the reverse strand, counting down.
GCAGTGCAAAGTGCACATTTGGTCTTTGAAAGAGAGAGAGATGGGCTGCAGGAACAAAGCTTCTCATAATTACAGTGCAAGAGAACATAGCATCACAGGCAGGTTTCTGTCCCTCTGTTAATGCTTTGCAAAGACAAGATTTTCTGAGACTTCCATAGCCATTATTGCTTCGATCTTAACACTGAGGGTTCAATAAAATTTTACTGGAATCCTTCTTTTTGAATATTACACTATGACATAATAACTATGGATGCAGATTTTAAATTGTCATGTAAATTGTTCCAGCATTAGCTTTGAAGGTTTATTATTGCTTTATAATATTCCTTGCTCTTAAGCTTCTTATTTATAGAGGCAGTGTGTGCATTTGGAATACATGTGATAAATGGAGAGATTAAGGTAATATTTCTTCTATCAAATCTCTTTATTTGGGAGCCAATAAAAAGCTTAAGTTTTATAATTTTTGTTGTTATTTATTTGTTTGTGTTTGTGTATCTATGCATGTATTTGTGTGTGTGTATGTATTTTAATTTCAGTCTGCACAAGTGCTTGAAAGGTGGAATTGTTAAGCTTGTCCCAGGCCATCAGAAATCCCTGGAAACTAATCCTGAAAGTATGTGGAGAATAAAAAGGTTCATGTACATACCACAAGAAAATAGACTGCCATTGAGAGCTTTAAATCAATATCCCCTATCTTTCCTTGCAATTTCACAACAGGATGAACACATTTTTAGGAAGAAAAATATTGCACACCTTCTCAAAAATATGATATTCACCGTTTTATTGAGTACTTTTCCACAACGTTAGTGGATAATATGGCAGTTCTGGATTGAATTTGTGAGACTTATTTTAAAGTTGAACTTGAGATATGTGCGCCACGTTGACTGTACAAAATTTCTGAGTTTTCTTACAATTATGAGTGATTCTTATTTCATTGTATTTTATGCTTATTTCTGTGATTTGCAAAGTACATTAGATCTGTATTTCCTCCTTACTTGAATAGTCTGTGAATTCTAGGATGTGGGATAAGAGATGGTCTTCTAAGCTATCACTCACATCAGAATGAGATATAGCAAGGACAGACATGAAATTATTGTAATTATTTTCCCATTATATATATAAATCTTGGGCAAATCTTAAATATTACGTGAAGTTTTTTTTGCAATTTTGAAGATACATTAGAAGCATTAAATATGAATGTGTAAATTAAAGTTACATTTTAATGCTTACTCTTCTGTAAGTTACAGCTGGCCCCTGTTGGCTTTTTGATTTATGTAAGGAATAATCGACTTACAGGTCATGTATTTTTGAAAAGTGTAGTCAGTATGGTGCAGGGGAGCATGGCTTTACTGCATTCAGATAGCAAGCACAAGCATATCTACTCCCCCACTGGATATGTGTGTGTGTGTGTATATATATATATATATATATATATGTGTGTGTGTGTGTGTGAGTGCTCAGGTGCGTTTGTGCGTAGCTGTGACAGAAAGGAAGGCTCTCAGTTAATTTGCCATCACAGAAGCCTGGTGACCTCAAGTAGAGATAATCAGGTTTGTTACGTGAGTTTGCCACATTCAGCAGATAAGTCATCCCAATGTTTTGGTGTTTTGGGTTTTTTTCTGAAGTGGTATGTAATGGAATAAAATTGCTCAGATGCCCCTCAAAAAAACTGCTGTAATAAGCTTGTAGATGTGCATAGGATTAAGTCACCCATAGAAGACAAGTCTCTGACCTTGGGAAATACTAGATCTGGAAGAGACAAACCCAAATAGAGATTTGCCTCATTATTTTGAAATGCTTCATAGAGAATCTTTCCAATATTTTCCTTGGGAGATTCCCATTAGAGTTTCCCATTTTCCCTCCTTCCCATTCTTCTTACCTTTCTACATTCTTTCTTTTCATTTTCCCTTTGCTTTCTCCTTCTGTCCTTTGGAAAATGCCAAATATCACCGGGGAGGTTTTCTTTTGAATGTGCAAGCAGGCTTCCATCAGCTCTGTGCTTGAAAGCATCACTGCCTTAAACATATTGTGTCCTGACATTCTATGATTCTATGATAAAACTGACAATTATTTTTCTTAAACCTGCAGCCCATAAATGATTCTGTGATGCTATCTTTTGAGTTATGCATGAGAAAAATGCTCTGATGTGCTATTCAAACATGAGTTCATTCTAAGTCAGAGGGGCTAGTGCTCAGGCAATAGAGATTTTTGTATGGGACAAATGCTGTAACAATGGTTGTAAAGATAAAAATGTTCATACTAGCTGACCGGGAAAGACAAGGATTCTGTTATTTAATAACTATGACAAAGACTCATAAATACCACAAAGCATACAGCGTGGTGAGGAAATTAAATAGAAAAGGAATGAGATAAGAAAAACAACATATTTTCCTGTCGGTTCACATATACTTAAATTTTTATCTCTGACCTCTTTATAAAGCAATATTTTAATTCTTCAGTCCCTGAAGAGATAGGTTCTATTCTTTCAAATAAGAACAGAAGCAATGAAGAAATATGAATGCAACCGCTACAAATGTAGGGTCAGCCAGATGGCCCAGCCATGGCAAGACATTTTGCCTTGATCTGCAGCACCAGAATACCAAGTGGGTAGGAGGTGCAACAGGCACTGGCTAACCCTTATATGCAGTGCTAATCGTACCTTTCACACCATTTAAGAAAGCTGAGGTTGTCATTAATCAGTCTTCACAAAGCCTGGCACAGTCACTCCAAAAACAGAAGGAATTCTGTGACCTGGACATTAAAATCCCTGATTAAATAAGGTATTTTCTTAACAGAGCTAGTTATGCAAGCTTGTCACTCTTTGAACTAGTTAATTTCCTTTTAATTTTAAAACTAAAAAAAGAGTCGGATAGTTCTTTCTCAGAAGCCAAGAAACAAAAAAAGAATATCAATACAAAAAAGCAAGATATTCCATATTCTGTGGTCACTTTTAGAATTTTGGAATGACTTAGAATGCTTAGGTTCATCATGCTCCTGCTCTGCTTCCTGCTTTTTCCAGCCATTGAGTATGAATTGCAAGTTGCCTTTTTTGTTTAGAAAAACTCTTGGATGTACTTTCAAATTGTTATGCAAAAATTTTACAAATTTTCCTGGATTTGCAGCTATTTCAATATCTTATAAAAGGACTTTTGCTTCTAAGGGTGTAGGTGGATTAATTCTTATTTTGTGCAGATGTGAATTCACTACCCACTCTTCCTGAAGACTTGCTCTCAGGCAGCTGCTGCTAGCCTAGGCTGTGGCATGGATGCAGTGCATGCAGTGGTTATGAAAGTTCCTGCTGGCTCTTATGGCTGTCAGGTTATTTCCAGAACCAGGAGGAATCCACTTGGATGTCCTCTAATTTTGATACTTGGCTATGAGTTAGAAAGACAAGATGAAGAGTTCCATTTTGCTGAAAAACAAGAAAAAAAAGACCTGATTTAAGACAGACGTTTTGAAGAGGGCCACCTGCATTCAGTTTTCATATTTAATAATTCCATACCTCTGCTAAAATGATTTAGCATAAAATTGTATTGCATTCTTTTGTTGCTTTCATTTTGGATTAACATATCTCACTGCATTTTAGTTAGCTGTAGTTCATGGCTTTGCTGTAGAACTCCCTGATGATAAAATGTCTGCCTGTGTGTATATGTGTGCTTTAACGCTGTTTACTCTTCTCATCAGCACAGCGTAGTTTCATGCACTGTATCAACCTCGGTACATGCAGTCTCTTTATGCTATAGATCAAAAGGAAGAGAAAAGAATGGAAAACTTATTTTCCAAAGTGTTAGTAAAAAGCTTATTTCTCCAGCATAATGGAATCCAGGTAGCTGGCAGGCAGGCTTATGAAACGTCAGATCTCCCAGGCTGGTGCACGGTTTCAATTCAATAATTATTCTCATTCCCACTATGCACCTACTCAGCAGCAAGTGGCGCATCCAAACTGCACCTCGTGACTAGAATGACATTAAAAAAGAAGGTGAAAGAGCTCTTCACCTACATGCTAATTTTCTTTCTTGCAGTAAAGGCTCAAGTTTGTGTCGCTGAAAAGAAATAATTACGAAATGTGATTGAAGACTGGAGTGGCCTTGTGATTCAACACCGCTCTGAAATCAACATTGTAACAATTCAGTGTAATAATCTGCTTGATGCAATGAATGGGCTTTAAAGTCCTTAGTCCGTCATGAGGCTCCAGTAAAATCAAAAGACAGTGCAGGTTTCCTCTGGGCATGCTCTGCTGCATTAGTATGCAGTGGCATGTACTGACAAGGCATCTAACAGCCAGTGCTGCTGGTTTCATTTACAGACCTGCCAATAGTGGCCAATAATTGCCTATGAAAAGCCATTATACACTGGCCCATAAAGCCACACAAATTTTCATGATGTTTCACTTAAAAAGTGCTTGATTTGCAGGATAGAGGCCATGTCAATAAAATGGATTGGATGTCACTTAAACCAAGTGATGTGCTAATCTCCTGGAGGCCTTGTGTCCTTAATCTCTACAGGACACAAGTCAGTTTAGAAGCATGAACTGTTCTCACAGGTAGCAACTATTGAGCTCTTTAATGTAAATTCAAAGGCAAAGCTTATCAGTGTGTTTCAGAAATTGCTTCAGTGTGGTTGCTGTCTATGGGAAAAAAATCCACACACTTCCCCCAAAATCCCTGGGCAACTTCCAAGCTTTCACTGTGCCCACGAGCACCTTTTAATTATAAAGAAATTGTTTTTGGTGATATGTGCCTTGTGACCAATTGGATTAGAGGCATTTCTTCTGGCTATTATTAAGCTAACTTGACTATTGCCCTTGTGTGGCTGAGCATGATCAAAATGTAAAGTATGGGAGAGCATCTCAATTATGAACCACAGTACAGTGCTCCCGCAGACTGAATTCTTTAGTTCATTAAAAAAAGCTTCAATGACTAGTAATACTGTAATGAAAGGGCAGAATAATAGGCACAGGATCAAGGATGCTGTGGCTCATAGGGATGAGTTACAAAGGCTGTTGAAAGATTCAGGCTGGGATTTTTAACATTTCAGTGGCCTGGTCATTATTAGACAATAGGTAGGGCCACTGGAAAGTTGCAGACAATCTGTAACTCCCTAGAGAGACATAAAGATGAAAAACTAAGGTCTCCTTGGACTGACTGTAATGATCTGCTAAGTGTTATAAGATACTAAAAACATTTTCTGGTGTAATTCCTTCCCTATTTTTATTTATCTGTTCTCTCTCCTAACTAATGATTGCTACTTTTCTATTCATTTGAGCTGTAGCAAGCTTTCTATTAGAGAGCTGATCTGTGAATCAAAACCACTTCTTCAGAGCTTGTAAATCCAAACCAAGGAGCAGAATGCTTATCTGTATCTCTGACATTCTGATCTACCTCACTCTGAAATCATGAACTGAAACCAGTGCAAATGGATGGGCTCCATTTGTTATTCCATCAGCGCTTACTGAGAGCGGTGCAGCCTTTCTGGCTGGGTGGGACTATATTTGGAATGAATTGAATGATAATAGGGAGCAAACTCTTCAAAGTATTTTTACTGCTCATACATAGTATGAGGAGGGTAGAAATGGGAGTAAGAAGAGAAGAACTTCTAAGAGATATAAAATGTGTTATCACAAAATGAAGGGGTTCGTTTCATAGAAGCAGGAGATAATTGCAACCAGTAACATCAGAATGTGCTTCAGCTGAAATAATTTATTAGTAAAATAAAGTTTTTGAGGTATTAGAAAAAAGTATCAGAGTACATCCTCAGTCTTCTGTGTGATAGGTCACCACCACGTGATTGAGAAGATTTATTGATACTGGACAGTATCATTGCTAGCATTACCTCATTATAACACTTACCACTGTGAATAACAGCCTTTGTGTGGAGGTTTAATTAACTCTTTTGTGGCATTGAAGTATTTAAGACTTTTACCATATCCTATTATTTAAAAAAAACCAACCAAAACCCAAATAAAAACCACCAAGAAAAAATCTCTTCAAGTAATTCCAGATTCTCATTCTATGGAAAGGTACAAAGCATCAGTCAGATCCTCCCCATTTATCACACACAGAACTGGGAGACTGGGAGGTGCAGCCACTGAACTATCATTGTCCCCATTCCTAAATACTGAAAAATGTCTTCCGTGTTAAAATTGATCACACTCCATTTGTGCTTAACTGCTTAAACCCTGTTATTTTCCTTGAAAACAAATAAATACCTCTACTTTCTCTTGTTTTTCTCTTGGGATATTTGTAGGTCAATTTTCCCCGCTCTGGCATTTTGCTAGATTGAAAAGCCAAGGCCAGAAAGGTACCTGTTTTTAGATGCACTTTTGATGTATTCCTTTCATCACCCCAGTAGTCCTTCCTTATGTATTAAATAAAATCTTTTTTTTTTTTTTCTGGTAATTTTTAAATGGAGTAAAATTTTAAAAACTTGAGATTTCACCAGTGACTTAAACAGCTACACTACCATTTGTCAATTTCTGCTGGAAATACCTTGTGTGATAGACATGTGGATTACATTTGTCTTTTGCTTGATCATGTCACACAGTACCTAAAACTTAGTGTTATGCAGGGTGGCTGAATTTTGCCCTGTGTCCCTATGTTACATTTTTCTGTGGCATTGGAAAAGAGAAGAGAAAATAATTATTGATAGTAGCCTGTAATGTGTAATTTCATTTTATACCTGTGGCATATCCTCAGTGCCATCCCTTTTCCCGCCCATGATATATATATGTGTCTTGCTGTTATTGATTCAGTTCAGCATTGGATTATGAAGAAATGTAATTAGTATCCAACATTTTTGTATGCCAAGGGTAGCTGTAAAATTATTAAATAATATTGACCCTCAAAGAAAATGTGGAGAACTCAACTATTATTCTCGTTCCAGTACAAATGCTGGTTCAGGACAACCTGTCATCACCTGTTCTCTGGTGAGGTCCTTTGGTGTTTGAGATTTCTTGTACTAGTCCCTGTCTTTTCCAATTATAGATTATATACACAATAATTGTATAATTATATACAGAGAGTGAATAATCCACAACACAAGCCACAGAGTTTCTTCTCCAGTTCAATTAAGTAGGACTTAGTAGAAGTGTTGCCTTTGATGAGAGCAAATAGAGCTCTGCACTGTTTTTAGCCCCATGTCCTGTGTAGGGCTGGCTGAGCCCGGTCACTGCTGCGTGTACGACACAGGCAGTGAGGAGTTAATGGCTCTGAGTAGCAAGGTGCTCTGTGCCAGAACTGTGCAGCTGTAATAAATTGGCTAAAACATTAGCAGTATAAAGTAATTCAAGATGAAATTTTATAGCTCATATTTTTACAGTGAGCATTACCCACTGATACAAGATATCTCCATCTCATATTTCACACCATTTAAGATGAACTACCATTTTACTGAAATCCCCTCTTGTTGGCCCAAAGACATGTCATATGTGAGAAGCTAAAAGCAAGGAAAAACATATTTAGAAACTTGAACTAGAACTGTCTTCAGGAATATATTTTTAATCATCTTATTTGGCAACTGTTAAATAATCCACACTGTATCCTGTTTCTAACATTCTGCTATTGCAACATGAAACAGTTCTTTCACAAACATCTCAGTGTTTCTTCATTCTTGTGAGATATCAGGAAAATATTGTGTCTTAAAATGTGTCTCAATGCCACAGTTTTATAACCTTTGACTTCTACTTCCTTTTGAGCTAGTAGGGTATTAAATAGAAAACAAGTTGATCAATGTGATCTCAACAAAAGAGTATATGCTGACCATAAATCAACTTATGCTGAGATTTTTTACTGCTCTTCTGATTTTTATTCCTTGAAGCATCTGGTCCAAAATGTCACGTCAATCAAATACATATTATTATTTAATATCAGTTTTTCAATGTATTGGTTTAGTTGAAAAAAAAGTGGAATCTGTGTTTTAATTAACATTTCTTTTAGTAGGACAATGGGCAGAGGAAGCAGTCTTTCTTCACCAGCTATGTTTTTAAACTCCCACATTTCCTCTTCAGCTCCATAATTTCTGATTATCAAAAACGGGGGGGAAAAAAAGTGAAGGACTGATCCAGGTTAAGATCTAACAACTGGTCTCAAAAAAGGCTTTCTTCACCTTTTCTGGGACCTACAGATGGTTGTGTTAGAGTGGCAGGGGGAGATAGGATGAAAAGTAAGGATTTGAGGCAAGAAGGGTTTGCATTTACTTCTGGTATTTTTTTTTTTTTTCAAGGAAGGAAAAAGCACCATGAGAAAATAAGAAGAAGTGAAAAGTCAAAACTTAGAAGAAGATTTTAAAAGTGCAGGTTTACTTTTGCTAAGGAGACAAGTTCTGGTACTGACATTTGTCTCTAGAGTGTTCAGATTTTAACATGCTTCTGCAGCCTTCAAACTGATGTTCAGCAATTGGAAAATACATTCTGCTTTGAATGAAAATTGGTCATGAATGTTGCTGTTGGGTTGGATTTGCTATCCTTCTAATACCTGTTTTTAGGCAGTAAAAACAAAAGCCAGCCTGACAGGCCCTTAGTATATTTGAACAGGGGGATGAATAAAGAGAAATACCTTGAGGGGCAAATATTGAAAAACAAAAGCCTTCTTGGAAGGGAAAAATCTAGCAGAAAACCGATTTACAAAGTAGTGGCATAATCTGTTAATAGCTGTGCAAAGTTTAAAGTGGTACAAGGTCGATATGCTATGAGGGTAAATTAGTACTAGGTACACAAAGCAATTACAGAAATAATCATGCTATGGAAACCACCAACTTTTCAACCAGTGAGAGGAAAGCTTTTACACACTGAAACTTTTCAGTGTCACCTTTGTGAGGACTACTCTGAAACTTCTCTTCTGAATGATCACTTTAGGTTGTCTTTTTGCTTGTGGCAAGTTTTTAATTTACATTTTCCCTCCCAATAGAATGGTATCCCAGAGCGTCTGGACTGTTGCCCATCAGTACAGCCTTCATACTCTTACAGCTTGCTGATGGAAAATCTCACTGTCATTTTGGTGGGTTTATGGCCTCTCAGAAACTATTCTGTCCTTCTGATATCTGCCAACAGTACTGCCTAACCATGTGCTTCTAAAATTGTGCCCCCAGTGCCCTCCTTTTCCTTAACAGAAGTATAAAGGAAATGGGCTCTTATGGGCTTCACTGTAATTAGGGGTATTAAAATGTTCTAGGAGCAATAAAACAGGCAACAGGGTTTTGTGTGGGTTTAGACTAAGCTGAGTAAACTGTTCTTTTTTTCAGAGGCTACCAAATGCCTGGGTTTTTTTTTAATAGACTGCAGGGGGTTTTGGTTTTTTATATTCTTTTTACTAGGTCATGGAGCCCTGGTAAAGTTGTTTCCTTTAAAGCAGAAATGGAAAATAGATGCTATTTATTTATTTTGATGTATTTATTGCAATTACATTTGCAACTCATTTTATCTCACAGATTTTTATTTCCTTCTGAAGGAAGCAAAAGGCAAAATAAACAGCTTTTGAGACTGAAGCGTTTTCTCTGGAGAAATAGAAAATACTTCCTCAAATTATTGAGAAGGCGCTGTGACAGAGAATGTCAGCACTTGTTTTTGTTAAAGCTTTATGGAACACAGAGCAATGGGGGGACAAAACAAGCTTCCAGTCCCTTTACAACAAGGGTCTTGGAGGGGGAATTTGCAGCCATGCAAATAATGCCCACCACCTCAGAGCATAGCGGGTCCCTTGCACTTACTTTAGATAAAAGAAGCTGGCTATAAGGTTTTTAAATTTCCTAACAAGTTAATATTAATTATTATTTGTCATGGGGTTGGGAGAGGAGAGTAACTAAGGCAAGTTTTATCTTTAAGTATCTCAGGCCCAAGCCAGGCTTGTGAGCTGAGATAGTGAAGCAGATTCCTGCCAGACATTTTGGCTGTGAAAGGTTCCTAAACAATGAACACAGAGAAACACCATCGAGGTAAATTCCTTTTGAGGAAATATCAGTGTTTAGTTCAAACATCAGTGAATCCATTTGGAACTGACTGGTGGATTGGTTTGAGGATATCTCCTCTTCTTCATCCAACATGTTTACAGTAGGTTTTTAATCTCCTTTAACAAGCAGGGAATTTTAATTAAGTTTGTGTAAAATCCAAACTTAAGTCTCCTTCTAAGGTGTGTGTGTGTATATTCCTGAATTTTGCTTTATGTTTGCTGTGTGCTCTTGTTGAGAGACAGATTTTGGGAGGATTTTTTCAAAACAGCCAAAAGATTTTCTGTCCTCTGACTGACTATCAAAATGAAATGTTCCACTCACAGTTCACAAATGGTTGTTCTGAGAATTGCATCAATTCCATGCTGTGAGAGTGAGGGATCTGCATTTCTACAAATCTTAGAGTGGATGATTATTTCTCACTATATCTTCAGGGCTAAAAATCCCCATCAACAGGAAGTAAGTTTGAATAGAGTAAACACACACCCCCCTCACACCACCCAACTGGAAGAGCACTTGGGAATGACATCATGCAAGAGGGAGTGTTTGAGGAGTATGTTCTCTTTTTGATTTGCCATGGGTAGCAGATTGATCATTGTCTGTGTTTCTCTGTGTAGGTGATGTGTGCCAGTAAAATATACATAAACAGTCATCATTGTTATTTAAGCCCTAAACTCAAGGCTTCAGGGATACTCTTCAGAAGGAAGGTCAGTGAACTACCTAAAAGGCAGCCATACTCATAAGGATGATTTAAAAATTTCCTTGCAAATTTGTCTTCGGCTCACATTAAAGACATATTACCTTCCTAGCTTGCTTTAGGCAATCTTATGTTGGAGATGCTCTAGGTTAATTTTGGTTTCCATGAGTGAAACACCTCAGTAAATGCTGCTTATCCTCATTCTTCTACTTCCTGCTTCTTACACCACAGTTGCCTGATGCATCCTACCTAGTAATCAAAAACCATAAATATGTATAAATCTGTATATCAGTCACATCAATATAGATACACAACAGAGGACTGAGTTTCATTCTACTTTTTTTCCCATTACTTGACAGAACGAGGGGGCATGAAATAGATACAATATATTTCAAGGCAGGAGAGTTTATGTATATATTTCAATCTTAAATACGGTGTTCAAATGAAATGATTTCCCTTGAAAAACATTTTACTGTTACTAATACTAACAACAGCTCATTCCCCTCATATCCACTCTCCGGTCTGTGGGATCATAACATGATAAAAACACTGCACAGAGGTATTTATAAACACAGTCTGATTCCCATAAAACGTAGGCCAGAAAACTGAAAATCATGTTTGGATTTCAGCACGGCAATTCCCACTAGCTGAAAGCTGATAAAGATTTTAGGAATCTCTCATGATCCGAATGTCTGAAGTGATCCTTGATACCCAGCGGCCAATTGAGCTGTGGCTGTCCACCACTCAGTGTATTCAAATGAAGCTTTAAACAAAGGCCTTTTCTATTTTTACAGTTTCCCTAATATGGATAATTGCACAGAGTAGTACTTCAGCTGCCAAGATGATATAACCACACAGAGCCGCAATTTCAAAGAATACATTTTGAGAGCTCAGTGTGGTACACGTTCCTGCTTATGTCATGTCTGTTCTATTTTTTCACTATGTAAATAGCTTCTAACGTCTCTTCTTTCCTCATGCCCCTCAAACAGCGGACTTTGTAATGTGAGAGAAAGGTAGTTCTAAGCACAAGCCTATTTTTCTGAGCCAAAAAAATTCACCTCAAACAAGAACATCTGCGAACCTAACCCTGTCGTTGAAATTCATCTCGGGTACTATGTGTATTTTGATTCCTCACAATCTCAAGGAGAGTACTTGCTTTTATCTTGTTTTACTGCTGATAGCCCAGGCACTCAAGCTTGTGTATGCAAATATCAACAGAGATGGGGTGGAGAAGAAGCCTTATTCTTGCCTTCCTAGGATACTGAACACCCATTATTGCATTTATTGCACTTTCTTCACTGTACAGGCTACTTTTTTTGGATAACATAATGAACTAGGTGCTTGGAAAGAAGAAATATGGAACAATGTGCGCACTTTTCCCCAAAGCAGGCTCTCAGCTACTTTGGCTATGGGGTTTCTGATGCATGCTTTTCCAGTTCTGCATTTGTAAACTGCTGCTGCCCTTTGCAGAGGAAGTTTTAATTTCCATCTACAGTCATAGTACATTTAAAGTGCTTTTAATCTGGTTTATTTTTTCTTAGTCACTTATATAGAAGTGAATCTTTGCAGGTTAAAAGAGATTTCAAGTCTGTCTACTTTTAGTCCAAGGAATCAGGATGAAATATGGTGCATTATTCAATTGCATTCTGCTGCTCTGTTCTGAATTTCCCCTTCCTCAAGGATCTGCATTCCTTTCAGTATGTAGTTTATACTGTGCTGGAACTCTTTTCTACCCTCTCATTTCCTCTCACTCACATTCCAGAGATCAACATCTGCCACATCCCTCAAGGACCCCTATCACCCACTTTTCTGAAAACATTTGAATTTCAGTTTTTTCACTTGAAAGAGATCATCCCAGTGGTTTTATCAAAGGTAATCTTGGGACAAAGCAACATAGCTACTATCACAATAACTGATAAAGGTTAAACCACAGATCTAAGAGGTTCTGTGTCTCTTTCCAAAGGACGATAGAGGATTTGTGCATGTTTATGGCATCATATGCATAGTGCATCATATTAACACCAGCCAATAAATCGTGTTTATCTCTAGACACATTTCTGTTCATCAGCGCCCGTACAGACTCTCTAGATCATCTTTATCCATTCTCCACACACCCTGCCTTGACTGACACCTGTCTGGCAATTTTAACTGAAACAGGAAACCAGAGCATGGGGGGAACCTTTGTCATCACATTCGATTTGCTGTGGGATTACCATTTGGAACAAGAAAAGACAAGCTGCTGCTCCCTGGCCCCACTCCTGAACTTTGCCTTTTCTCAGGAGTGGCTGGATCCCTCCAGGTAGGTCATGGGGTATCAGGGGCAGAGTGCATGTTGCCACCAACATGTCTAATCACTCTGTTTCAACGGGGAGGGACAGAGCAACATGGGCAGGGTTTTGTCTGGGCATAGCTCCAGCATCTGCAATCATGCACTTAGGCAAAAATCTTTTTCTGGAGGTCTTTACTCGGGTTCATTGTTTCTGAATTCCAGCCAGCAAGTGGAAATTCACACTACGAAGTGGGAGGAAAATAAGTGGAAAGACATCTAAAGTAGAAAGGATAAAGGACAGAATAAATTGACTGACCACCAGCATATATAGAATGAAGAATGAGAAAACAATCATCCACTCCTGGAACTTAACAGGATTTATTTTAAACTCCAACTGCCTGTTCATGAAAGGCAGGCAGAAAGCAGAATACTATTTTCCTAAGTATCAATTAGTGAGCAGCAGAAGGTGCAGGCCCAGTCAAGGGAAAAATTGTGTATAATTTTTAGGTGGGTGACACCGGTGTTTTTCTTTCGGAAAATCCATTCTACAAGGAACAAGAATCTTCAGATTCTTCTGAGAGAGAGCTGAAGGCACATGGTAATGCTGGCAGATTCGTTTGCATTAAGAGGGACTATTCCTCAGTAATGTTTTATTCCAAATTTTATGTCAGGAGGAAAAGCATGTATTAATCAATTGATAGAAGATTTAATACTTTTTTTTAAAAACCGTTCCTTCACAAAATAAAAGTAACCTAACATTTAGAAAGACTAGCTCTCCACACTATAAAGACTTTCCAAATCCAGGAATATCCTTCCAGGTGAACATTTATCAAGAGGAATCCACTCCGTGAAATCTGAGGAAGTTGTAGCCTGCTTTTCCACATTTTCACTTTCAGGGGGAATATAGTTGTGTTTTCACCTTGAGGCTTTAAAAATGCAAAAGGCTGTTTTTGCTCAAAAGGATACTGTCACGTACCAGGGGTCTTCTGGGTGTCCTTTTATTTTTTATTCTTTTGGCTAAGAACTGGAGTCATAAGCCTATCTTGTGTGAAGTATAATGATAAACCCCCTGTCACAAGCTATACTTAAAGGATTGAGTTTGCGTGGCAGAGATTAAACATGTAAGGAAGGAAAAGCTGCTAGTTAAGGAACTGAACCCTTCCTCTCCCTGGGTATCTAATTGATTGTGTGGAAGCTGCCCACACGCAGCACTGTACACTGCTGGAAGCTGCTGATCCTCCCTCCAAGCTGGCTTGGCTCAGTGGGTGCTCACACATCCTTCCAGTGTCCTGACAACTGGCGTAATTCTTATGGGATGAATTAGCTTCCCCACACACCTCCTCAATTCAAATCATACCCTGGTAAATCAGGTGTCAGTGTGCTTGTCTGGATGTTTTTAAAGAGGGAAAAATGCTGATTTACAACCGAATGGGTAAATTGATGATTAGGCCATCCAGAGAGTAGCACAAAGCTCAGTAGCTTAATTCCACAGCAAAAAGCAGCAGGAGCTGCATCCTGGTCTGCAGTGTCTTTCCCAAATCAAAAGTAGAAAATTCAATAAACAAAGATAGAAAAACAGGTGCTTTAAATAGTACTGCCTTACAGAAATATAATGCTGTTTCATCATACAGGTATATAATATTTTCTACCTGTTAAACTTTTTTAAAGGCAGCAAGACTTATTGCTGGGCAGAAGTGAAACATATGCTCACATTTGAGTATCTTAAAATATATATCTGTATGATTCTTGCCTAGAATCACCTGGGAACATTCAGCAATGATGTACCAGTGAAGACAAAGCTCTACCTCAAACTCCTGTTTGATGATTGACTAGCAAAAGAAATTCACAGAAATGTTATGGATAAACAACATGCTGTATTTATATAATTTAAAATGTTGCTGGAATGTAAGAATAATGATCAGCCAATAAATGGTTTATAGAAAGGGAAATACATTTAAAGTGAGAAAAAGATGAAGATTAAGAGATTAGTACTAGTGTTGCTAGAATGAAGTGAATTCAATTCTATTTTTAATCTTTCTGATTCAAAGGAAGCATTCTTTTAAATAAAAAGAATATTATTTTGAAGGAACTCCAAGGGAACTTATTTTTATTCTTCATCATTAAAGATGCCAAAGGAGAAGGCTATCTGCAATTTACTATTTCCATGTCAGTAGAAGGAGAGGATCAGGTTCCTAGACTTTTTTCAGGACTAGCTATATTTAACTATATGAAAAACTTCACAGTACTTGTTATGGAAATGAAAAATCAAAGTGAAATCACATTCCTCTCTTGAGAGAATAGATTAGAAAAGCAAAAATTACTGTTAGTGGTTGCCCTCATTTTAGGCTTGAAGCAGACTGTGATAGAAACTACATTGTGAAATAAATTATTCCTTTTTAATTACTTGCAATAGAAGTTATACCTTTATCTATAAAATCAAAGTAACTGATAGATAAGAGGAATGTTGACTTATTTAACGGCTAAACTGATTTACACCTTCAATTCATGAAACATGGAAGAGGACTTGATCATCTGTTACTACAGTGTAGGAGACCGAGCAGCCCCGACGTGCTGACAGATTGCATTCAGCAATATGCTGCTTCTCCAGGGAAAACGCTGGTTCTTATTTTGAAAGATTCAGGCACTGCTCAAATATGAGTATCTATAAAATGCTCATTAGGGACAATAAAAATCATTCTCAATGACTGCAGTGATATTAGGTGCCTTCAGAACCTTGATTAATTTTCATACTTGTTTTTGGGAATTTGCCTCATGAAGAGATTCTGCAGTCAGGGCTAACTTGTCTTTTGGGTTTATGCTCTCATTTTGAGCAAAAGAGAAGATTTTTTATGCAGGGCTGTCTGCAACTTGCATTTGCTCAAGCTCCTGTTCTGCACCAAAGCACTAAGGCCACAAAAGCAAAGCTGCCATCCTGGGTGGGCCAAGGGAGACATCTAACTCCATACCTAGGCTCTAACAGCATCCAGGAGCTGAATTATAGAAAAGGCTGAAAACTGTATGAATGAAGAGGGATAATTTTTTGCTGTGGTCTTCAGCGCCCCACAAGCCCCTCTGTAAAGCTGCAGAGCCATTACAGAGCAACCATTATTTGGTGCAGAAAGAGGCCATGAAGAAATGGCATCTGTCCGGGTGGGCTTTCTCCTGTCAGCTGAGTGTTTCTCATTAGCAAGGCACCTATGCATGTTATTGGGAAAAGACATCTAACAGGCTGCAGAAAATGGGAGAGGAAGAATCCGTAAAACAGTGTTGATATATGGGTAACCTATTAGCTTTTTGGTCTATCACCTAAAATAAAAGGGAGTAAGAAGAAATGCTGCCTTAATGCTTAATGCTCTACTGCCTTACAGGGCAGGTTTTCAGCAGGACCACTGCAACTCATGCTCCATTCATCTCTGCTCACAATCACATTCATTACTAAATCATTAATACAATATTATGATTTTTATTTGAATCAAATATCCAATCTATATGTCTACTTCATGAAGTGAAAGCATTTAATTTCACTGTACTACTGAAAAAAAATATTTTTTTTAAGTAATATTTAAGGGAAAAAAATAAGAGTACATAGAAAATTTTAAGAAACAAGGTGCCATTTTGCCCACTCCCTCTCATTCCTCTTTCCCCAATCCCTATCCTACTGGGCTTGTTTAGATCTACCATTAATAAAAAAAATGCAAGCATATAGAAATAATAATATGGCAAAACATTTTATGACTCATCCCTGCAAGGGGTAGTTAAGACAATTCTTGTCAAACAGTCTCAAATAATAAAATAGGAACAGTGCTTATTTAATTAGATTGAAGTATCAGTTAAAAACTCTGTGTAATATTAAATGTATCAATTTCTCTATAAGTAAAGAAGAATATTTATGTCTTGGCAGAATGTATTTTTAATTTCTCTGGCACATAAATGAGTTATGAAACTCAGAAAACACAATATGTTCTGAAACCGATAGCGATTAAGAAACAGAGTTAATAAAGGCTTTGTCTACTCAAAAAAACTTAGATAGGAGTAGATAGGCATCCTGGTTCCTTCCAGGACAGGGTTAACTTTTGGAGTAGCCAGGAAGGGGCATGGTCATGGCCTGGAGGTTTTTATAGGACTTCACATCATTGCTGTTGTCAGGGGAAAGGGACTTTCTTCCAGGGAGAACGGGTTTCTTCCAGTTGAGGAAGTGTGGCTGACAGAACAGTCAGGCTGGCATGGGGTGGGGTAGCAGGGTGCTGATCCTGAGGTAGAGGGAGCAGTGGGCCACGTGGCTGTGGTCAGGTTGTGGGTTCTGAACGGGCCCCATGCGCATGGGCTCCTTTTTTTTTATTTGCGTGTGAATCACTCTCTCTTTTGTATATTATTATTATTATTATTATTATTATTATTATTACTACTGTTGCTGTTGTTGTTACTGTTCTTTCTCTTATCTCGTCGAGGTTTCCAGTAAATCGTTCTTATCTCAACTTGGGTTCTTTGCCTTTTTTTGCCTCCAGCTGGGGGAGGGAGGGGAAGTGGCATCTGGTTTCAGCAGGAGTACTGAAGTGGAGAATGCCATTCCTAAGCAGGGCAATGTAAGCAGTGGGCATCCAAATTTTTAAGGAAGGGAACAAAAAAGGGAAAAAGAGTACTCCATAAAAAATGAAGTTTTGTCAAGGATGCAGCTAGA
Organism: Dicrurus megarhynchus; assembly: GCA_013399195.1. Classification (NCBI taxonomy): domain Eukaryota; kingdom Metazoa; phylum Chordata; class Aves; order Passeriformes; family Dicruridae; genus Dicrurus; species Dicrurus megarhynchus. Next base: position 446,309 of record VXAD01007924.1, on the reverse strand, counting down.
GAACTACTGTATATCTAATATACATGACATCCTCCAAGTATATGAGTGTCTTATTAAGTAAATGAACAAGTTAATATTGGGCTTGTGCTGGTTTTGGCTGGGGTGGATTTGGTTTCCTTCCCAAAGACTGGACTGGGGCTGTGTTTTGGATTTGTGCTGAACACAGGGCTGATAATACAGAGATGTTTTTGTTGTTGCTGAGCAGGGCTTACACAGAGCCAAGGCCGCCTCTGCCCCTTGTGCTACCACACTGGTGATGAAGTTGGGGGTGCCTGGGAGGGTGGGAGGACACACAGCCTGGACAGGTGACCCCAACTGACCAAAGGGATATTCCAGACCATGTGACATCATTATATATCAGTGTATAAAGTGAGGGGAAGAAGGATGAAAGGGGCACATTTGGAGTGATGGTGTTTGTCTCCCCAAGTCACCATTAGGTGTGGTGGGGCCCTGCTCTCCTGGAGATGGCTGAACACCTGCCTGCCCACGGGAAGTGGTGAATTAATGCCTTGGTTTGCTTTGCTTGTGTGCGTGGCTTTTGTTTTCCCTATTGAACTGTCTTTATCTCAACTGATGTGTTTTCTTGCTTTTACCCTTCCCATTGTCCCTCCAGGATCCTGCAGGTGGGGGATTGAGCAAAAGGCTACCTGGGCCTTTGTTGTTGTCTGGGGTTAAACCATGACATGGTCAGGCTTGGAATTTGAGCACCACCTTTAGGCAATTTTTACTGAAATGTAAAAATAACACTTCAACAGCCATTTTTAGACACATAGAGATATCTCCTGGAAATATTTCACAACTAAGAATCCGGACACAAATTTAATCACATACATTATCAAATACTTGGTATTTTTTTTACTTCTCATCCTGCTTAAAAAGCAGAATTCAGTTATGTGATGATACTTTTATTTCAGGAAATTGAATGGCTACAGTGGAACAAATTGGCTGTAGTCTTTCTATTTGAGTTCTCTCAGATTTTTGTTTTGTAAATACATATATGCAAATATTTATATGGAGATATAAAATGCATGACATATTTCTATTTTTTATATTTTAAAAAAATCATGATGTTGAATGCTTCTTTTGCAACAGGGTTAATTTTAAATTGGATGGTGTGTCCAAGGACATGAGACAGGGAAGATAAATGTCATCAAGACCTCTCCAAGAGTTTGTACATAGTATGACTTAGAGAGTGAGGTTGTTTCAATTCCTTTCCTGAGGTTAAAAGTGGCACTGGATTTAGCTTAACTCACGGGTGAACAAAATGTGTAATAAGCCCTCCTGCCGTTAGTAATGACCAACAGTTGACTGAACACAACCAAGGCAGTCAGCCCCTCGACAAAGTTGAGGTTGTTGGTTATGGAAGTAAGAAAGTTCTTCACTACAAGACCAATAAACCAACCTGCCTATTTCGCATGATCCCCTTCTGAGGCTATGGTTTTCTCATTTTTCCAGCCTATTATTCTGAAAAGACCATGTTTGGCAAGTTCTTAGATATTTTTTCAGATTCCTATTAGTGACTGCCAAAGATTTTTGAAGTTCAGCAGTTCCTGCTGCCTATGGTATAATAACCTTTCTAATACCAGAGAAGCAGTGGCAGATGCCTAATGTTTTTTGGCCAAAAAAAGAAAAAAAAATCTTTCCAAATGTCAGATGCAGAGACCTTATTCAGACAAAATAGTTGTTTCTAAATTGTTGGATCATAAGGAACCATTAGTCCTCTTAACCTTCTCTTCTGCAAGGCTTATATCTTGTCAATGTTTTTCTCGGGCTTTAATAAGAAGGATTTTATATCCTGAAGATCACGGTAGGAAATAATGTTTGCCGAGAAGTTCATTCAGTAGTGATGTTGCTAAAAGTGACTTCAGACATTCACAGCTCTGTTGGTAATGATATCAGTTGTTCTGTTAAATCTAGTTCTATGAATTTCCTGTTTAATCCTTGGATATTATTAGTTACATGTGGGTCTAACCATTTCTGTAAACTACTTTGTAAACATTAAGCAAACACCCCGGAAAAATCCCAGTATACTGTATAATTTACTGCTCAGATCCATAATCCCATCAAAGACACTCTCTACCCTCTTTGAAGCCCAGCTGATGGGCAGCACTTACACTTGTAATCAAATAAAGATCAGATTGACCACTCGTTGTTCCTAGTTATTCTTTCAATTCTTTCAGAATTTTTAAGGATTGGTAACTCTCTAAACCTCTGGAATATTCCCAGTTTTTTGAGGACCATTAGATATTAACATGAGGGAATCAAACAGATTTTTTACCATTGTCTTCATGATATTCGACTGTTACTTTCTCTGACAGAGTGGATTCAAAAATAATTTTTTAATTTTGATGACTCTTATCCAGTCTTGTAGCAGCTAACAACATGTTTATTACAGTGAATATATGCCATCAATGCACCTTCACCTACCATTCTCATGGATATAATTTTTCCAGCTTTAGATCTTTCTGCAGAGTTTGAGCACTCTCAAGAGAACTTTGCAGGCAGCTTGCCTTCTAAGAGAAATACTAGGGTTTATCTCTAGCATGGCTCTTGTACTCACAAGGTACCTTGGCTGCCTTCAAGGTTTTCTTTCACCTTACATTCCAACCTTAAATTGGAAATTTTAAAGTGAAACTAAAACCTTCCTCATACTCGTTTTGAAGTGTTGCTGGATGAGACGGGTGAAACAACTGTCAGAGGACAGCTAGGAAAATACTTTGGGTCTGACAGATAAATATAGATACACAATCATAAACAAAAATTTAACGACAGCAAACCACTGACAGCAATCCATAACATGCTCATTTAAGTTTTACTGGAACTTATTTAGGGAACCAGAGTAATGAGAGACATAGTATATTGTATTGCTTTGCAGTAATAGACTACTTTTGGATCATTTTATGCTCTTGTAAAAGTAAATGTCTGTAAATGACAATTTAGTATGACAGACAGCAGAAGTCAATGTTAACATGATAACTGACTCTACACATCTTGCTGCTTATAAATTGATGGTGTTAAATTAATCTCAATTCATAATGGGGGACAAAAATGTAAGTAGGCATAATAAAATTTCTAAATGGAAAAATTCAGACTTGATAACATCCTAATATATATGAAACCATTTATCTGTTTGGTGTGAGTCTGCATATTTCTGGTTATTCTTGTGTAGCAAAGAAAAGGGTTTGTTTTTTGCCAAACACATACTAAGCTTTATTAAAAGCACTGTGAGCCAATTTACTCTGTATGCGTACTAATATTTCATATTTCCCAGAAGGACCAAAGGCATATATGCCAAGAAACCAACAGTATTTTAGTCTGTTGTCATCCAAATTTAAAAAACATGGCAGTTGTACTGCAGTTACATCCAGAAATCCACACTGACTTATACATACATAAGTAAAGCTGCTCCAGTCATGTCAGATACAGTTTGGATTTAAGTGAAAGAGTAGATCAGTCTCATTTTTAGTGATGTAATATTATTTTCTCTGGTTTGTTTACAGAGATCCATTTTAATTTGTCTCTTTGAGTTATGCCAAGCATAATCTTTTTCACCATCTGCATATAGTCTTTCATATATGCTTATGGTATTTCTGTCACTATAAATAGCAGTTGTGATTGTACTTACTAGCCCACAGTATAATTGGCTTTGACTAGGGTTGATTTCATAATTAGTCTCAGTGTTTATGTTAGAAATATCATGTCAATATTAAGTAAAGTTTCTCATACATATTTGGTTGCTGAAGCATACAACTTCTTTGCGGGTAGGTGGCCTTAATACATCTCAAATATTGCTTATATGGTGAGACTCAACATAAACATTATCCCAAGAAAAATAGTTTTGTCCCTACATGTAGAGTGGACGGGATCAGCAATTACCTGTCTCAAACCCTTTCTACTTCATACTGAGCAACAAGGGGAAAAAAATCAATAGATCCCTACAGATTTTGCACACTTGCAAAAATGCAGTGGCAGAAAAAGTTGAACCTCCCTGTGTGTACAAATTATGTTCAGCACTAGTTACCCTGAAATTTTGCAAAGAACTATTATGTGCTTTTCTATATTTTTTCCTTCAGGATTTATTAAGGGAGCAACCCTAGAGCTCTGTGAACATTACAAAGATACAGCTGCCTCTGCTGTCCTTTGCAGCCCCAGAAGCTGGAAGAGTTTGGAAAATCTCTCAGAGTAACTTCAGCTTCTTTAAATTCTTTATTTAAGCTGTTGCATTATTCAGAAAGAGACTCTGGATTTTCCATACTGGTAGAGATCCAATAATCATTTTGACTTTTTAAGAAGTCATCTTTACCATCAGAATAATTTTCTCGTCTGTATATGTAACTGTTTCTCTTTGCAATCCTCTTGTCTTTTAGAAGATTTGGCAGGATAAAAAAATGCTCCTTTTATTTTTTTGGGGCACCAAGCACAGTCCTTACGTACTGTTCAGAGCTGAATTTCAAATTTAAGCATTTCAACAGAACAAAGTAAAATAAAAGGGAAGTCTCTTAGTGCAGACTATTCTTCAGATTCAGGTTCAGAGTTGAATGAACAAATAATATGTTTGTTCTGGTTATTTTTCATGTAGAAAGGTGACTGGACATGTAAAATAACTACAACTGGCAAATTAATTATTGATTACAGTGCAGTCTTCAACTAAATGCAAAATTAAACATTCATTCTGATCAATAAATGATGTGACAGTTGTGGCTATTCCCTACGTCAAGTTGGATTTCCATGTATCTGGGTCTCAAGTAGGTAGCTGGGGTTCAGAGCTGTGGGAGACATGCTGGTACCTAAGATAGGAGAACAATTTGCCTGGCTTGCTGTCCCTCCTTGCCTTCACAAGTATTTCACGCTGGATCCTTTCCAGGGCAGTTTCCCACCACTGGGCTCAGAGGGAAGCCAGGGGAGCTCAGGGGAGCAGATGGGCCAGGGATGCCCTAAGGGAGCCCCTGGAAGGTGAGTGCATACTTCCTGCAGCACGGACAGGGGTTTTCAAGGTGTCTCCTCATTACCTCCTGCCTTTGGGGAAGCTACATTTCTTTAGAGAGTGTAAGTGGTGGGCAGAGTAAAGAGCCGGTTTTAACTTTTCACTTCCTCCCTCACCTTCCCCATCTAATTCACTCCCTCTGAAGAAAATTTGTCATTTTTGTTTTGTGTTTCTTATCGCCTTCCTTGAGTGTCTCACTTGCTGTACCTTTCCATTTGGTCAGGGTAGAGTTAAGAGGCAATGCTCTTAGCCAGAGAGAATTGAAGGAGAAGAGAGGTAGAGAAATTACAATTGTTTTCTTCAAGAGACGAAATAAAGCGTGGGAACTTGCTTCTCTTGTTCAGCGCCACAATCAAACACACTGCCCATGAATTTACAGTTGACTATAGTGTTCACGCTGTCTACTTGAGGTATGGAATACAAGGGCAGAAAGCTTTACAAAAGTGGGCTTTGGATCAGGTTTTAGTTGCAACAAAGTACAACTAGTTCGAAAAGTGTAATTTTTTTATACAGTGTGTGGCATACCTGCACAGCCTTAACGGGAATAAAGAATTAAAGTTTTCTGATGAACAGTCAACTGCTTTTGAATTCTATTATGAAGATGATTTATAGGGTTCTAAGTGTTTTGCATCTGCCTCCAGGTATGAAATACATATGATTTATATGTCTGGAAGGGGGAAAAAAAGGAAAGAGAAGGCAACAGTCTGATCCTTCCCTACCATGACAGCATATCATTCTGAGAGGAGAAGTAACTGTCTGAGGTTAATTTAGATCACATCAATCTGTATTACTTGACCTTTTCAGAATAAACAGAACCAAAAAGTGACTACACAAAAAAGTCAATTTTAAAGCCAATTACACTAATAGTATTTGATGTGTAAATGGGTGTTTATTATTAAAAAAAAAAAAAAAAGCTGCAATAAAGCTGAGGGGCATTTAAAGACAGGAGATGTCTAATTGTAGCATATCCAGTAATGAAATCACAGTCAGCCTAGTAGCTGATTAAGGTTAATTTGAATCACATCAATGTGGATTAACTTGGCCTTTGCAGAATGAACAACACCTTTGTGCCAACATGATCAATTAGTCCCCTTAACTTCATATGTCTGCTTGGAAAGGTTAGATTTATTACTTATCAAGATAACCACTTGGAGATTAAAATCTCAGGCTTGTGTGCATTTTTTCCCCCATCGTGCCTCAAGGAATGAAAAGAAAAGAAAATATGAAAATTTTTAAATCTCAGTGCAGTTTGATATTTTATCTAATAAGCTTGAAAAATGATGTTTATCCTAACATTAGGTAAAAGGGTGGAGACTGGACACATAGAATTGTCTAGAAAGCTCTGACTATGCTCACACTCCTGTACCACTCTTGCAGCTACCTATCCCAAAGGCATTGCTGCTGCCAATTCTTTTTGGAAACATTCATCCCGTGTCAAATCTGTGGTTGGCCTTTACCCTTCTCCATTTTCCCCCCATCCAATGCATGGGGATAAAAAGAAGGGATGCTGTGTTCACATATGAATGCTGGTAAAGACCTCAGAATGATCCCAGTGGCAACCCCACTGATCTGCCATCACCTACAGCCATTGCTGTGGTGATGTTTCCCACAAAGAAGCTGGAAGACCAAATTGTTTTACATCTCCCCCCAACAATTCCCCATCCATAGAAAAGGCTGTTGTGTCCTACTATGTTTAATAAAATTATTGGAGAAAGGGTGCTGAATATTTTGTAGGGGATGTTTCCATCTCAGACTGTGGGACTAAGGTATATCAATGTTCTCTATATTATGCTCCCTTTTGACCTGCTAATAAAAAATGTTCCAAGAATCCTGAGATCACAGGACACAGACTTGCTGACAGACACTACTTGCCTCATATATGCTAATTAAAGACTATATAAATTTGATAGATTCCAAGGAGAGTCGGTGCTTACTCTGGAGTATAAGAGATTCAGCAAATATACCTGAGACCTGACAGCATACGGTGGATTGATGGTCCTGAGAAAAATATTGTGTTTCTATTTGTGAAAGACAGCTTAGCATTGGTGCAGTACTGTCTAAATGGAGCTGCACATGTTTTTAAGCCGTGTACTATCTGTACACACCATAATACTGCCTCTGTTTGGCTTCCACAAAACCAAAAAGATGATGGTGGAAGATCTGAGCAGTCTGGAGGGGGCAGAGAATCTGCTGCACCTGCTAATGCATTTTCATAGGAAAAATAAGCTCGTTATGACAAAAGGGGAAAATAAAATTTTGTAAAAGTTTTTGGAAACATTACCATTGATGAGCAAATCTTCTGAGGGAAGGTAATGGGAAGCTGAGGCCTGGGATACAAGCATGGAAAATCACACACTCCAGCTTAAATCTCGGAGAAACAAGATATGCAGAAGAAAGTGATAGCTGCAGCTAAATTACGCTGATTTATTTGGAGGTGAGGTCACATAGGGGAATATCCCTTTGAAAGGAAGACCTGTGAAGTGGTACTCTAGTCACCTGTATTCCTTGCACAGTAGAAAGTGTGGGATGGTAAATGAGGCAGGAGATGGCACTTCCCTTCCTATTCATGGTCATGTGAACCATCAGTCTTGTGCATTCTCCCACCCATTTCCAATCACGGAATAATACTCTTGTGATTAAAAACACCACTTACATGGAAATAGGACATGACTGATTTTATTTATTCTGATTTGTTGTGAATGGTCTTTCACCTATTTTTAAATTCCATCTATTATTGCAGTTGTATCTAGTTGTATTCCAATATGAAGCTGGAATTCCAATCTGCTGGATAGATGTTTGCATTTAGTCCAAGGAAATTGTTCATTATTCTGTGGCTGTTTGCTCTTTACCCTGTCTCCCTTCCCAGCAATCTGTACTGCTTCCCTCAGCTGGAAATCAGGCAGAATGGGTGCCACTTGTGCCACCAGCTCTCCTTCTGTCCAGCTGCAAGTGCTTTGCAGACTACCAGTTGTTTGTGGGGACCGCCAGCAGGGAAGTAGCAGCAGTAGCAGCATTTCCCATGCACTGACACTCAGCACAGCCTTTGCAGAACACTTTGGAATACTGTCATCTGGACAGCATTGTCAGTCCACACTGTGTCTGGAGCAATCAGAACAGGAGAGCTGACATGTTAACTTGGTGGCATTTACAGAAAAGGAAATCTACTGCTCTGCATCAAAGAACAGTATGCTTCTTCAGAATGGATATAATGGAAGTCACTCATAAAATTACACAGAGCTTAAAGCTTGTGTTATCCATGGCTTCACACAGATTCAGGATATTACAGCTGGTATCTGAACTAAATTTGTTTATTGTTTTAATTTTTATGAATGCTGCTAAAATACACTATACGTTCTTGCCTGAATCTCAGTGATGTCCCTTAGATGATGCACAAACCTCAGCGTAAAGAGGAGCCTGAAAATCAGTTCTGCTGGGTTTGCTTTGTAAAGAAGCCTTTGCTTTGTAAATTCTGCTTTTGGCCATGTTACTGTCTCAGGTATTGCAGTGATTTCCTGGAAATAGAAACAAGTTAATTCAACACTGTGTATAATTTGTTGGTGATGTCTGACTTAATTCCTAAAGTAAACATTTTTGGATAAACTATATATTTTTCTTTTTTGTGTATAATTCAGTTTGCTGTTATCATCTGTTTTCTAGCAGTCCAAAAAAGGTGTGTTTTGTGTATAAGACATTTCAGATTGCTCTCCAGGCACAAGCATTTGCAGTCAACAAATGACTTAAACCTTACTGCTGTCAAGTGGAAACCTGTGAAATTGGCCAAGTATTATTCACTCATGCTTGAGAGTACTTGAAATATGAACCTCACTAAAAAAAATGGCTCTTTTCAAGCTCACCAGAAAGACAAGGTGAAAGGACATAGGCTGGCCAGTGAGAAGAAAGGAAAAGACACTTAGGAGTGAACTCGCAGAAACAATGCAAAAAACCCTGCACTTGAAGGAAGTTGTTTGTAAATTGACTTCACACAGGTAATCAAAATATTTTTGTCTGGTTTTTAGGTTTAGTATTTTTGTAGATTTATTCTTTTATAACACATGTCAGATGTAGTCCAACACGGTTACATATGTTCATACGTAAAACATCATTCATACTTGGAGGATATATTCCTTACATCAATTTTATGATATTTAGCAAAAAAAATTTGCATATTTAGTGATGGCTTTCAAAACAGTCTTTGACCTCTCTTTCTGCCCTTCCTATCATTTTTTCTTCTGTAAGAAATCTAAGTTGGCTTTCCTCAAGGACCCAAGCACTGACAAAAGGGAATTTAGTGTGGAACAACTCTGAGATCTCTAATTCTTTCTTTGTGTGTTATACTGGTTAGGCTGCACTATTCAATGAAACAAGCAATGGCTGATAAATAAAATACCCTCAAGTCTTTTTAATTCTCTTGTATATCAGGTTGCTGCTTAGCAAAAGGAAACCCAAACAAAACAAATCAACCCCTACCAGAAAACCCAACAACAACAACAACAAATCCTACAATTTTCTCTCACAACTGACTCAGATTTTACAGTTTTAGACTTAAAACTGGAGTTTTTTATATAACTTTGTTTTTTATGTAACATGATTTTTTCTTTATGAGTGAAACTTCTTACCATTTGTAAAAAGGCAAAGCAAATATTTAAAAGACGTAAGAGTTAGAACACCGTGGCTAAACCCTCTCAGTCATTGCCAATAATAAAAGTTAGACCAGGCTGTTTCAGTCTAGTATCAAAGTTTAGACAGAGACAAGAAGCAGATTGATGGGTTTCTGTGGCAACCTCCACTTCCTGCCCCATCCCACATGTGCTCTGCTATGCTCAGTTGAGTCTGAGAGTTTTGGTGATTGGCTCTTTCCTTCAGATGGGTGTGTTCAAAATAAGATTTGTCACACATATAGGGAGAACGTACGAGAGGCATAGAATCACAAGATGAAGAATTGTGGCACGCTGATGAGGCTGCCTGGATGATCTGGTACCCAACATTGCTCTGGAATATAGTTCTACGATCCTTGCACCCATGGCATCGGCACTCTCCAGCCACTGCTGCTCTCTTGCCCCCACTTTTGCCATGTTGACTCCAAAGCAGCTGCCAGGAGTTTTAGTTTTGGGCTATACATTATCCATCACTTCATTGAGTTTTGCCATCTTTTTCCAGGCTGATGTGGCTGCCTTTGACTTTATTTTCTGGGTAAAATAACTTTTTTTGTTCAGAAATTTTTAGTGTGTAGCTCAATATGACCTTAACCTGTAGTCAAGGCTGAAGGGCCCCAGTGCTCCCATGGGGCAATGCCATGCTCCCCGCCTTCCGTGTAGGAAAGCCATGTTCAGGAACTTTGACTTACAGCCTTCATCTTTTACCATTCTCATTAAAATTAAGTATTTCCAACCTTGAAGTTATCATAGTTGAGGCAGTGAATATACATACCGTAACATATTTCATAGGTGTGTGTGTATGTTTGTATGTTGCTGAAGGGGCATAGGCAGATATTTTACCATTGACATGAAATAATGCCTTAGGGTGTGGATAGATTTTGCACTTTTGATTTTAGTAAAGTTAGTAGCAAAGACAACCGCCCCACCAAATCTTTGTTCATATGAGTTTGTAATCCTCGGTTAGATTTTTCCCCTTAGATTTTTCTGCCTGACCAATGGAGTAATACCTAACAGCCACCATTATCACACAGTTTGGGCAACATTACTTATGATCCTTGGCGATAGTGTCTTTCAGTCACTCTGTACTCCCTGCGACCCACATACATCTCCTTCCTCTTCACTGGTTGAATACTGTGCTGATGGACTCAAGGAAAAGGGAAACATATCTGCATTTGCTTTTAAGTCTCACAGTTGTCTGAATACAGAAGAAGCTTGTGGCAATTTATGCCCTGCTGAAATACAGTTATCTTAACTGATATATAGGGATTACCATAATATTTCCTATTAAGTCAATGTGATTTTCCTCCCATTTCCATAGATAAAAAATGGTAATGCATTATCGCCAGTGACATTGCAGGCACTGACTTTAGCTATGAAAATAAAAATCTAGCCGTATACATAAATAATGTTAAGATTGTTACTGTTATATGATGCTGATAGAAATATTCAATCTCTGTGATCCAAGGTTATGCTGAACATACTGAACCTTCCAGAAATCTACTTTAAAGATGCTTGTAGTTGAAAATACCCTAACAAACTCTTCCAATTTCAAAAGTTAGCAGGCATTATCATTAACAGTTCTAAGAGAGCCAACAGCGCAATGAATCAAAACACAGACAGCAAATACTATACAGTGTCCCTCTAGCTTTTTAATTCATGCAGAGTGACAAATATACTACATTAAGCTGGTGCTTAATCATTGCTCATTTTCCTGTATTCCTCACTACAAAACAAAATTCATTACATGATAAATTTGTTGCCACTCTTCTAGCTGGTTGCTGGAAAATTCTTTCTACAGTACAAAAACAATATCAGGGACATTATTTTATTTAATTACGGTGTTTTTCAACAGAAAAAGCTGTGATTCTTTTTCTTCTCAAATTGTCACCTGCTAATAGTTTGTCTCTGCAACTATGCTACAGTTTCACTTCTGCTCTCCTCTTCCATTCCCTTTATTTGTGCTTGTAAAACTATCTCATCCCATCTCTTCAGCTGAATTATACTTTGCTGCTCTGTTTATGGGAGGATGAAGATTATAGCAAACTGACTTTATTTCTGAAATTTTGTCAAATTATGTAAATGTCTGCATGTTAAACCTGTTTTGTTTCTCCTAGAATAAAGAAATGCCAAAATTCAGAAAGGAAGAGAAAGTATTTTTTCTGCCTGAAATTATGTTTTATTTTTTTATATGCCTGTGCATTCAGAGTTTGAGTCAATAGCAGAAAAGCCATTAGGACAAGGAAGGAGTTTTTGCATTTTATCACAATGGTTTCCCAAAATAAATTTCATAGTACAGTGGCTGTTACCTGCTGGTACTATTAGGAGTAAATTATGCAAAGGGACAGAGCTGACTATATATGACTGGCATAGGAAAATATCCTACACTCTCCTGTCTGTTTTCCTTGTAGATTGTACAGCTTCTTGAAGTAGTAAACTGTTCCTCCAAAGAATGTTTTCTTGGTGCTTTATGTCCCTTTCAAAGAAATCTGGTTGCATCAAAGCCTTGCTGTGCTCTGGTGAAGCATTTGCCCATGCAAGCCTTCCTAGAAGGCTACATTGGCACAGAGATTCTTGGTGATAAAACAGAAACTTTCTTCTTCAGCCAAAGTATTAATTTTAGGCTAGAATGCTACTTGATCGTGGTCAGCAAGGAAATAATGTGTTTTTGTGATGCTTAGAAGTAAGCAGCCACCTCTGGAGCTGGGATCTGAGAAGACTTACTGAAGCTGGGTGAATAGCTTGAAATTGAACTGCAGCCAATGGAAATGGAACAGTAATTTTGTGACGATAGACTTTCCCCTCGTATATGTGTATGCTGGGTAGCTTTTATTGCATTCGATTTTACAGTATTACCTGCTGCATTGTGTCAAAATGATGTTACACGTTGAATGAAGATAGTGAGTGCCAAGAACAGAAAGAAAGGAAAGAAAATCCTATTTTCCAAATGCAATTTCTGCTTCTTCAGAACAAATTGGAGCGTGAGGACTCAGTCTGATAAGAAATAACATATTTAAAGTACAGAAGTGGACATTAAGTAACTAGAGAATTGCATGACCCCACTTCAGTGTCAGAGTAGAAGTGCAATAGATGGATTCAGGAATCCCCAAGCCAAACATTCCTTCTCCATTTATTTGCCAAAGTGATATGAATTTATCATTGCCCTACTGCTTATCCCTGTCCCTGCTTATAGAAAGTGGTTAAACATGGCTGTGAAAAGGAACCTTATATTTGAGAAAGGTATGGCCCAGTACTACCTGAGAATACTTAAGTAACAGTTGAAGCTTAAATAATTCATTCCAAATTAGCACATTTCAAAAAATTCTATTAAAACATGTGTTTTGTGATCCAATAGACTGCTTGTGTCTTGTGGTATAACCTATGCAATTTCATTACTTTATCACAGAAATTATGCTTCTTTTATTCCTTTATCAGCAGCCTAGCTACTTTGAATTTTCAAATGTTGATGATGGTCCCCTCCAGAGAAAAGCAGAGAGTTCAGATTAAATTACATGAAAACACACTTTTACCCCTGATTTTATTTTCTTATGTCTGTTTGCTTGTTTGTCCACTTGCCTTTTGTGTTCATTTGTAAAAGAATAGTCATGTAATCACATACTGTTTAAAAGGAACATCATACAACTTCATGACCCTGTTTTAAAAGTGTTTCTTCAAAATATTTGAGTTCCATTATTGTTTTTTTACTTTCCTGTACAGAAGTAAGCAAGGGGGGGGCAGTTCCAACCAAAGTCAAAGGCCTTCAGGCTTGTGTAGAAGGAAACTAGAGTAAAAGAAAAACTAAAAGAACCACTCAAGAGCTCTCTCATTGCCTCCCTCAGCTCCTTCCCAACTTCTTTTCCAAATGAGATGTAACAAGAGATCAATTCCTTCCTAGTAAAACATTTATAGAAGCAGGTTTTTTCATGTTTTTTTAATTTTTATTGACCTTCCTTGACCCCTCCAATAAATAAACCAGTTGACCCTTCCAATGCATAAACCATAGGTAGATTAAGAAATAAAATAAACCTTTTTCTGTGATAGTTTTATGGGAAAAAAAAATCTTTATGATGAATGTGAGCAACGCTTATGTGATGAAAATTTTCCCATCTTTTATTACGTTAACCTACACATATATTTAATCAAACCACAAGTAATATCTTGTGAATTAATTAGCAAAAATGTCCTAATTTACAAGAGCTGAATACAACCCTAAACAAAAAACTCTGATTGAAAATAAATCATGTGTTGTCACCTGTAAGAATGCTTAATGAATGTGTAAGCATACTCTGTGTATATTGAATGCATAAGAATATTTTGTCAGGTTTGTCCAAGCCAGGTGTAGTTGCATTCAAAAAAAAAAAATCCTGTTTAATTAAACAAATCCTCAAATATGTGGCAATAACAAGTTGTAAAAACTAGAGATAAAACATAAATGGAGGAGATTAGTAATGAAGAGGAAATTTAATGAACTTGGTGTTCTTCCTGATTGCTGAGGAATTTATTTTTTTATGTGTGATGGAGGGATTCAGGTGAGCTGTAGAGCGATTGCCCATCTAGATGATGCCTGTTTTTGCAGGTGGGCCAAATGAAGGAACTATGGGCTGGGAAGTTGAGGTGAGGTTTCAGCAAAGAGTGATGGAAGTCTGTAATACTGTCAAAGTTTCTGAAAAAGATTACCTGGTTGACTTTGAGAGCTGTAGGAAGTTGTCATTGGTGCTTTGGAGCTTATAGAACTGCTGCTGATGGGATATGAGGTATGAAGGCATAAAAGTAGGTAGTGGAACTCACATCCATCCAGCTAATTTTATGGGAAATTAGCACTGGATGTTCTTGGGTTTTTTTGGGTTTGGTTTGGTTTTTTTGTTGTTGTTGTTTGTTTTTGGTTTTTGGGGTGGTTTTTTTGTTTGTTTTTTTTTTTAATGAAACCACAATTTTATTGAAAATAACTGCATTGACTAATGCACTAATGCACATGAATTTATTCAAAACATATCTTATTAGAAAAACAAATAAGCCCATGGATACCCGTGGTCAATTTAGTCATCATAAAACACTTTAAGCTACCAGTTAGATTTCTGTTTACCCACACCTGCTTGCAGGAGATGGGGGCTTTCAGCAGTGGTTCACTGAGGATGGTAGGGAGCACCTGGCAATTCCGGAGGGGTTTTCTGTCAGAGGAAAGAAAGGCAGAAAGAATATTGCTAAAAAGAAGAAGGAGGAAATGAGATAAAAGATTTTATGGTGTGGGATGTTTTTATTGTTCTTAGCAGGCTCTTTCTAAAGTGAAGTACAGGGAAAATGAAAAAGTAAATGGAACTGATCTATGATGGAGGCCTTGGGGCATTTTGTTCTGATTAGGAGTTAATATCCCAAGGTGATGAAATTGTTAGAGGGAGAGTGATGTGAAGGGTTGCTGGCCTTAGTGAGAAAGCAGCCCTTAGTGCTGTGTGTGGGGGTGTGATTGAGTGGAAGACTTCAGGTAAATTTGGTAGATGCGTGTTTTAACTCAGCTTTGAAATACCATTTCATTTGAATTACATAAAATTGTCATCGTAGCTCCTAAGAGCAGCAAAGGAGATCCTTAGTGTGGGGCTGGCTGTTGCAGCTCACTGGACTTGATCAAATGTGACTTCTAGTGTAAGAAGCCACAATGAGGAACTGTTCTTATCTTACTGTAGGTATTTTCAACAATTTTTAGTGCTGATGCTATTCAGGATTTTCATTCAGTGATATAATTGCTGCAAGCATTTGCAAAGGGAGCTGAGGTGATGTAGGCAATGATAATCTAAATTAATTAGATGGGATTTCTTAGATGAGCTTATTGGAAAATCTCTTTACATGCTGCCAAATGTTAAGCTTTATGTGTAGGAATACAGAAAGTAGCTTGTGTTTATGAGGGAGAGCTGCCTGGTCTGAAATAAAGATTCTTTGGAGAAGAACTTGATGGAAATCCCAGAAAAATTATAGAAATTCTGAGCATCTGATGTGATGCTTTAACCAAAGCAGTGTTTATACCTGATTACTGAAAATCAGGGAAATGAAGCAGGAGTTAAAATCATGAAATTTGTAGTGAAATCACAGTCAGTTGTTATGCTGATTTAATGCTAAAGATAAACTGGAGGATAAGGAAGAACTCAATCTGGAATGCAAGGATACTTTGTGAACTAGAATAAAAATGTAACAGCAACAATGACTAGTTTTTCAAGTGTAACTAATGTTTAATTCAGTAATAGTTTGATACTACTTACCATCATGCCACCAGGTTTTGGAGTTTTTTGGTTTGGGTTGGGTTTTTTGGATCCCCTAAAAGTGTGTGCACTTTGGATGGAACTTTTTTTTGCATTTATACTATGTGCACATATGTACTCCTAGTTTACAAATACACTGTCTGATGTGCATGTATCCCTGCAGTATATGAGATTAGAACCTGGTGGCATTCAAGTATGGAGTAGCACTGAAGAGAGCAGCAATTTATATGGAAGATAGTTCAATGTCTTTAGAACTTTTTGTAATTATTAAGCTCATTTTGAAGAAGGAGGCTCACTTCAAACCGGCTTAGCCAGCTTGATATACAGACCCCTGAATTCCAAATTATAGCCAGTTTATTGCAGACACATAGAAGGATGTAGCCTGGAATCAAGTTTTAGCACAGTCTGGAATGTACTCCCTCTAAACCCTGAGGAGTACTACTTTCCTGAGAGGATGCAGCATAAATTCTGTGACTGTTTGCCATTGTAATCTTGCCAGAAAGATGCAATATTCTCCTACAAAAATGAGTGGGTTAGTCTGTACTATATCAGCAACAACATAACAGATTTATTAAGGGCAAAACATAAGAAGCTTGTTAAGGTAAAATTTCTCTGGCTATACAAAGAACTCAATTATTATAAATTGAACCCAAATTAAATCTGCATCGAGTTTCACAGTGAGGGCAGCATGTTTTTAGTGTTTTAGCCAGGAAGTCTGGCAAGGTACCTGTACTAATGGAGAGCAAACTTTACAGTTTGGAAGAGTATAACTGGGCACTTCATCTTGCCTTATGTTGTGTATGCTTCCTAGATTCTGTTGTTTATGCTGAAAATCATTCTTATTGTTTAAATTGCCTCTCTAAAGTATGGTTTTCTTTGCACTCGAGAAGCAAACATTTTGTGGCACACTCAAAGGATATGTTTTAGTGTCACAAAAAGCTGTGCGGGGGTGTTTTTGGTGACTGCTTGAGAGCAGGTAGAACACAACTATGGATGTTTGATGGTCCATTTACTTTGCCTCAGCCTCCTCTTATGTAAGAAAATTGTATATTGTCAGCCTTGCAACCTCTGATCCTGTTGTCAAGGATAATCATGGAAGTGTGAAAGTGATCTCAAGCTATCTCTTGAAAGCTAAGGGAAATGAGGAGCAGACCTGTAGCCCTGAGTGAAGGCCAGCACGGAATAATCCAGGGTACTGACTGAGGATGTTTGCTGGGAAACATGACTGAACTGTGTCCTTACCCCATTAAAAAATGGATGATTTCAAAATCTGTTATTTTATGTAAACCACACAACCCACAGTACGACATGCTTTTGTAGTTCTTTGCATCACATCTGTGCTTTCAACTTGAGGGGCCTTCTAGCATCCACCTCAGAGCTTCAGCTGTGTTTCCAGAAAAACATTTTCAGAAATATATTTATCAAATGTGTCTTTGGAGTTTAAAGCCTTTCTTTTTTTTTTTCGACTAGAATTGGAGAGGGGAAAAAATATTAAGCAGGGCCACTCTGCAAAAGAATCCAAGTGTGTAAAGCTCATAATTTTTTATCTTTTGCTAAAGGAAGGGGAGCATCATAAGAAGGGAGCATCACACCTAAATGAGCTTTTGAATTGCTGTCAAAGGAAAGTACTGTATTTATCTTACCTCCTCCCATGGGGCTACAAAGGTAGAAGGGAAAGTCAGGATACAGTGTGCATGAAGATCATGGTTTTGTTAATGATCAGAAATCAGTTTGTCAGCAGAATCTAGCTTCTGAGTGTTCTTGGATTAAAAGAAGGGAACACTATATATGAAAGCTTTTAATATGAATTTTCACAGTAACAGTATTTATGATGGACACACCTTGCACATCTGTAAGCTTCCTGACCGTAGAGATTTTTAACTGCTGCTTAACCATTTTGCTACAAAAGCAGAAGCCAATCTGTTTATTGAGGAAATTCAAACTTATGATTTCAATGTGTCTTAGAAGTTCTCTTGTACATATGCAGTAAGCAATTTTGCTGTACTTTGAAAATCAGGACCTTAAAATATATGGCTTTCACTACTTTAGTTTAGTGGGCTGTCAACTGAACAGGCAGATCCAGTACAAGGTCAGACGTGTCTTTATTCTTCAAAGGACATAATCAAAAAAGTGAATATATTTAGTTATTAGCTAGGAGGTACAAAACACGTGAGGAAAGAAGTGGTACTTCTTTTCTATCTTAAGTTAGATAACTGTAATTTTGGCTGTGTCTAAAACCTCTGCATAGTTATTGAGGAATATACCTCAGTGCTTATTTTTCTCTATTTAATAAGCACAGTTGTCCAAATTCATCATTAGATTAATCTTTAAATTCCCCAAGTTTAAAAAAAAGTATTTGTATTACCTTTGATGCCTTGTAGCATGTGAGGAAAAAGTTAAGCCTGAATTGAATAACAAACAGTTTGAGCCTGTGAGAGCACAATGATTTGGGTTTGTTTTTCATCATAGAGGAACCTATTAATAGGAGTTCCATAGGTACAATTCTCTTGTCTTTAATAATTATCAGTTATTTTAGACAAATAGATTTTATACATGCACCAAGAAATTTCTGGCCTTTTCTGTCCTGTAAGTTCATAGTTTTCTAGTAAGTTCAGTACCTAGTAGTTGTTAAAGCTGTTAAAGATTATTACACACTTAGATGATATTTATAATTTTTAATCCACAGACATGTTCTGTCACTTATGTGTGAACATCAATATGATAACAACGATATAGGAACTGGGACAATTCTTACTGGGTTTTTTTTTTTTCAGAAGAGAATTTGGCAATGTATCACCAGTGGCATCCTCGAGATCAATTTTGTATTAAGAGATATTATCAAGTACACTGCCCACTTTGCTACTCCCAGCACTAAAAGTGATACTAGTGAGGAGGTAAAAATCAGGCTCCTACAGTTCTGACATTTTCTGGAAGCAGAGTACCTGTCAACATCAAAATTATTTGGGTCACTTCTTCGGCTAAAATAACTACTTCTCAGAGATTCTCAAACAATTGATCTGAAGAACAGATGCCCTGAGCACTGGTGGTGTTGGAAATATGGATTATGAATTACTTCAGTTACATGGCCAAATTTCTTACCCAGGCATGAAAAAAATGAAATGCTTATTTCTTATCCTCCCCCTTCCTCTTTCTAGCTTATTTCTGCTATTAAAACTTTAATTCACCCTTTGCAGTAAATTATTTACTTATAGCTAGTTTGTATGTTACTTTTAAGATCCTAAAGTGTTATTTTCCAAAATTTTAAAGGAGGAGAAATTTCATGTGTTGTTTTATTTTAGCTGGAATTTTGTATGTTGTGCATCTAGCACAAATGTATAGCTGACTAAATTGGAGGTGTTTTTAAACAATTAATCAAGTTTGAGTAAAATTAGATTAGATCCTTGGAGAAAAGGAAGAACTAATATATGCCAGCTTGTGTCAGAACCATGAGTTTTCATCCTGAAGACTGACATTTAACATCCAGCGAATTGTTAGAAATTATTAGAAAATATCATGATGCCAAGGCTTTTTCTTGGCCTAATCCTCTTTGGACTAAGGGAGTAGCAATGCTCTTTGTGTCTAGGGAGGAAGTAATGCTTAATTTCAGACACTACAAGATGTTATTTGCTATTATTATCTTGATAAACAGTATGATCCAGTTGTGTGGTGGCCCTGTGGGGTTTTGGGTTAGGCCAATTTTAGGATCTCTAAAGAGTTTTTGAACTTACCCTAAAGAGTAGGGCCTGATCAAGAATCCTGAAACAGTAGTGGATAAGTGTGGGGTGTGGGTTGTAAAAAGTTACAAGAAGAATCTTTCCATATTGAGGATAAACCACATCATGATTAGCTACACAAACAAACCCTAGCAAGTGGAATAGAAAGAAAAAAGAAGTGAAGAATTTTTCATGTTTGTGTGTTTTCTGTTTTTTTTTTTCTTTAAAATTAGTACTTAGCGAGTTTGAGCAAAGGTCTTGGAGTTGTAGTCAAGTCACCTTCAGTTTCTGGTGAAATATTCGTATAATTTAGGCACTAGGGAGGCAATGTGGAGTTTCTGAGATTAAACTATGCCAGGTACATCTAATTTCTTCCTGTGTTGGAGTAATGAGCCCTGCAGATCAAAGAGAAGCTCCAAAGTTTAGAGTACTTGATGCGATACTCTCATGAGCTTATAAGGGAAACTATCTATAGGTGAGTTCAAAAGTAATTAGGAGAAGCACAGTCTGAGAGTATTTATCTGTCTAATTCAAAGGTACATAGGGTGTGATTTCCATGGGCATTTCCTAAATTCAGTTCTGTTCAGTATCTTTCATTAATAACTTGTAAGCTCAGTGATTTTTCTATTCTACTAAAGTACTGCTGTTATAGGACGAATGTCAGGTACAGACAGAATAGCTGAAGTGCTGAAGTGTCCTGAAAGGAATATTATGTGAACTGACAACAATTTTAGTATAAGGTAGTTCCAGCTGAGTTTCTACTGATCAAATGGAAGTCTGAATAGCTAGTGAGGTAGATCTGCAGGGAAGAGCAGTGGGCTGCAGGCTTGAGCATAAGAGTTGCCTGGACAAATGTCTTCATAAAATGTAAACCTCTGGCTGGAAGAGGTGAACAGGATGCCATCCATCTCTCAAGTAATCCTTCTTGTCTGCTCATACCTTTTACGCAGCAGTGTATTCAGGTTTGGACAGCACACTTTCATTTAATTCAGTCTATTTAAACTATTTTCTTTATCCTTCTTTCTCCTTTTCCTCTCTTTCCATATACCTACTGTATAAAAAACTTATGGGTCTGCTGAGTCTAGAGAAAGTGAGCCTTAGGTGACACAAAGTAATCACAAATACTCTTCTCTCTTGCAGAACTTTGCATTAGGAGAAGGGCTGATATATAGCAGGTAGGTTTTGTGAAGTCTTTTTATTAAATGTATAGCAAAGCCCTCCTTTAAAAGATCATTGAATGCATTTGTTCAAAAGCTTTGATAAGAAAAAACAGGCAATAGCTTTGAGATTTGGTCCCTCTTCTTTCCATTAAGTGCTTCTGTTCCCTGTGTCTCCTTTTCCTGTAATTAAATTTCATACAATTTTGAGTCTTCATTTAGCTGCTGTCATTAAAATCTCTGAGACAATTCCACTGGAATGTGGTTCCTGTTGAGATATTTACATACTTTATAGAGTAACTGAAGCATGCAAGCCTGCTTAACTATGCTAGGTCAAAGGTGGTACAGCTTCTAGATATGCAGCTTTTTAGCATGTCTTTGAACAATTTTATCTACCAATTAATATATCCTGTACTAGATCAAATGTCAAATAAATTTACAGCTGCTATTTTTTAAGCAACTGTCTTGATCATCGAAATTCTTTCAAAGTAAGTGTGTCTGTGGCACTTTATACCAACAAAGTGTCTAATGTCTATATCACATCTAATGCCAAGTTTCCAGAAGGCTTTTGCATGACTTACAATGTGACTTGACTCTGGGAGTAACTTTCTTAAAAATAATTAAAAAAAAAAGAACAAAAATAGAAAAGGTAAAAGAATTCCTGTAAACTCTGATGGAGTAATAAAGTAAAGTTGATAGTTGGGTATTCCATTCACATTTGGAGAATGTATGGAGATGGGCGATTGCTAGAAATGATGAAAATTAAGAAATAAATGAGGGATGATGAAGAAAAAGGTTTAAAAGAGAAATTTTCTTTTTGGATTTACAGGTCTGCTTTCTTTGATCTTGTTTTAGTATCTGTGTCTTCCCTGCTAAATTTATGTGATGGATCTGGATTACAGAAAGGCAAATCTTTCAATAAAGTATTTTTAAACTTGAAGTTTAGGGCTCTAGAGACCAAATCCTGGCTTGAGACTAATAGAATGCTATTAACATCAAAAAGGCAATGCTGATTTACATGAGCTATGTGTCTGACCTTGTCTTCTTGAGAAACTTTAGAATTATTTACAATTTAATATCATACATAGTTGTTTTTCAAACCAATTTCATTTTAAATGTTTCTGTGATAACAATAACTTTGCTTTCAACTGTCATGAAAGTCTAAACTAAAGCAAAGCATAACATAATCAAAATACATCAAAAATGCAGCTCATTTATTAGGTAAATTCTGACTTATCAGGTGTCCTTGAGTTTCTGAGTTGCCTCTGATCTTACATCAAAAATTCTCCTTGTGCCTTCTCCAACACTCATTACTACTCATTAAGGGTTAAGATTTAGACACTGGAAGTAAATGCCAGCTTTTTGAAAAGCATCAGAGTTTTCCTCTTAGAAATCATTCTTTTCAGGCATCAACGTTAATTCAAGCTTTGAAGGAGGGCAGCCGTGAATAGACATCATGGATACGGGCAAATAAATTTCAATTACAAAGAGTAACAGAAAAAACCTAAACCTGCTCATGTTTTTAAACTGTTTTCTCTGGGATCCTCTCATGCTTGAGGAAAGCAGTTGATGTGGTGTTTCAAGCTTTGTCACTTAAGACTAAATACGGTAAACCCAAGAAAACCCAGAAGGACAGTGTGCATTTCTAGTAAAATGCATTTTACTGAAAGTAAACATGTTAAAAAAAGTCCCTAAAATTAATATTATCTCAGTGTGAGAAATCCCTAGTCACAAACAAAAACAAAAACCAGAACAAAACAAAAAGCCTGGGAGTAAAAATATGTGGTCAATATGTACTGTACGCAAAATGAAAAGAGAAATTCCAGGATATTGCTTTCAACTGAAATTACAGCATCTCTGAACATAATGGAGCTTAGTTGTATGCCAACAGGACAGGTTACTTCTACCCCTTCATTTAGGTGTCATGAGAAGCAATGACTTTCTGTTATTTGTCTAAAATAAATCCTGACTTGGATTTCTCTTTAGAGAAAATTATTTTATGGCTCTGTGAAGACATAAAAACACAGAGCTTCAAAAGCAGACCATGTTACAAGCTGTATACTGGAGGTAGGGGTGGTACCTTACACACCTTTCTCCAGGATTCAAAGTACTTGCTCTTGTCTGTGGAAGATGAAGCTGGGCTCATGCAGGTTGTGATGCAGAGGCTGGCAGGCTGTGCTCGCTGGGGATAACCTAAAGATTGCAAAACTGACTGTGGTGTGTATTGTATATGGGGTGTGGTTACAGGTTGATGAAGCCTGAAGATAACCTTTCTTTAAACAAAACTTGCATTCCATTTCTAGTTTTGCATTCATCCTTGCCATCTAAGGTGTATTTTTGTGTGAGGTTTCATTAAAATTTTACATATATATATATATGTATATATATATATATGCACACACACACCTTCTCACAAACGGATGCACTTCTGTAAATATGACTTAGTACGTAAAATTATCAGATTTATTGAGATTTATACTGGTAAGCCAGGACAGGATTATTTGCCCTTAAGGGAGCCTGGGTAATTTATTTCTTCCCTTGATCACCTGTCACAAGTGTTTGAAAAAGCTTTTTTTATATTTATGAGAAATAGTTTTCCAGACATGTCTCCATACAGCTATTGTGACAGTCTGGGTGCTTTCTATGTGTTTAGGTTTTTGTATGTGAATTTTTCCAAGATGTGTTTCTGCTTGCAATTTGTGTTGCTGCAGTACTGCTGAACATTCATCAATATTGCTTGAGTAAAGGAGAGCAAGGGTTTATACTGCTGATGAAAATGATGCTAAATATGTAATACTTCTAGAACATAAAGGGTGTGCTGCTTTTAAATCAAAGATATAAGCACGTATCCTGTGTGCCATAAGCGACCTGAAAAGAAGGTGATGTAAGAGGAGTCAAAACCAAATATCTGTCTGAATGGAAAGGGAAGAGATGTGAAGGAATTGCTGGCTGGACCACCTAAAGACCAAAATCCACTTCAAAGAAGGCAAGTAAGATGTCATCTCTTTCTGAAGCATCTTGGAGTCAATACATTTCCTAGTGGAAACACTAATAAGAGTTATAACCAAAATCTGTTGTGACATAGTGGAGTTTAAATCACATGTTGCTCTATATAAGAGCAATTTGTGTCACCCTGTCCCAAACTGAAACAATGCAGGTTTCAGTGGATTACTCTTTTCCATTTCCATCCTCTTCCCCTTTCCTCAAAAAGACGAATCACAGAATTTTTGTACCATTTGCTGCTAATCTGTAGTCCAAACTCTTCTGGTCCAGCTCGCGTCTGAGCTTGCTTGCAGCCAATAGCTCCTGTTCCATGGAATCTGATGGTTTAGTATGAGCTAAATGTACTTCTCTGGCCCGAGGAGATGTCCTGTTTAAACACCAGCTCCTCCCTTGGTGCTTACATGTTGATAAGCTAAGCAACGTAATGCTTTCTAAATGGAGAGCTCTGTTGTCACCTTCCATAAACAGAGATCAAATCAGGGATGAGCATTTGCATAGCTCTGCTTGGTTGCCTCACCTGATATGTCAGCCCTTGGTGCCGACTCTGTGGTTTGTGCTCTCTGCTGCTTACCTGGATTGATGAAGAATAGCTTTACTTCCATTAGCATCTATCACTGTTTTGCATGCTTGTGCCAAAAAGTTTGTCTTGCCTCTAGTCCCCAGGCTACCTCCTTTCTCTCAGGAACATGGATGGAATTTTCCTATGTCCACCTTCATTTTTTTTTCCCTATGTCCACCTTTTTTTTTTTTTTTTTTGCTTCTCTTTTGTTGTTCTTTCCTTATCTCTCTCTGGCTGCAGCCTACTGGTGAATTACTAAGTACCTGCTTTTAGTAGTAGTCTTAAAGAAGCAGGAGAGATGCAGAAAAGGGCAGCTTCCACCCAACTCTGCAACTTCCCTACAGACTAAAATATCTTTCTCTCTTTGCTCTTTTCCTAGAAAATAATTTATGTCAATAACATGGAAATAGCTATTTCCAGGGTGCACTGTAACTGATCCCACTAATAACTATTGTGATGCCAAAAAACACCCCTACCAAATTTCTGTTCATATGCCAAGTGATAGAGTATGCTATTTGTGCTCCAAATGGTGGTGGTGTCATTAATATCCCCATTCTGGTGAAAGGAGGGAAATGTGCTTTGATAGTTTTGTGAATCCCAATAAAGTTTAAACGTCGCGTGTTTGACTTATGCCTAATTTCCTGGTTTTGGAAAGGTGACGCTTGGAGAGAAGAGTTTCCTTAAACTAGTGAGGAGTTAAAAAGTAAGTACTGTCATCTTTAAATGGTGGAAAAATTCATTTGTACTACATCCATGTATATATACACTGAAGGATAATTAAAGAAGCCTTTTCTTTCCTTGGTAAAAATGTCCTGATCATGTAAAGCAACATCTGCAATTTTATCTTGATCTAAGGTTTTGACTGAGTGCAAAAACTATGTATTTCACTTCAGAAGGGAAGAAAAGTCATTTTTTTCAAGAGGTTCCAAGCTACTCTCAAGGGCTCTATCTTGAATATAAATGGACATAACATTCCTTTTTATTTTTTCCTATTCTTCATTTGTAGGTATTTCTTGCATGCTTTACATGTTAGACTTGTTTTAAATGTCATTCAAAACATTTTCTCCTTTATAACTGTTTTCTATAGCTCCTTGAGTAATTCCAGGCTATTGCCTTTAATACTTCCTGGCTATTGGCAGAGGCAACATATTCAGGTCATATGAGTTTATTCAGTGTGAGATGATTTTTGAGTGGGAATGCTCAAGTAGGTAGCTTAATTTTAACATGAACTGCCAGCAGCAGCAGAAAATAAGTTTTTCAGTGAATTGTGTTTTACGTTATTCTACTAAAATCTTAATTTCTAATTTAAAATTAACTCTATGACCAAAATAATCCACTGCTGCTCTTAGATGACTAACTCAAGAAATGCATTTTCTACACTTCCAGCTTTCAAGTCACATATTCTTTCATATGTAATTATTGCAGCCAACAAAGTATGGTGGATGTAAGCTTTTTAATTAATTTACAGCAGTTAGAATCAGTGAACTTTCATAAATTTGTTCCTTCAGAGCATGGACATATGGAGTAAAATGGCTAAATGTATCTAATTTATGGAAGCAATCTTATGGATGACATACCTGAGCTCCAGAAAGGATGCAGCCTTTCAGTCGGGTTGATTTTGACTTTTCTCACCTGAGGAAGCCTCCAAGTGAACTGTTGTTTATGTTGCTGCAGAGATGTGGTGCCACTCGATTTTCCCTTGCAGAGATGAGATGTGAACCTTGTTTGCTGTAATGGGGGGAATTCTCAAACCCTGCGAAATTGCTGCTGCAGCAAAATCCTCTTCCCTTTCTCCAGAGGAACCTCCATCAAGGGATGTGTAATAGAGGGAGGCATGAGTACAGGGTACACTAGCTACACCCCCACTGTTCACTTCTGTACTCTTTTTCTCTCCTCATATTATTATTTATTTTTTTAAGTTAGGGCTGATCAATCAGTGTACTTAAAAATTTCCTTTAAAGACTTCTGATTCAGTTATGTCCCCATTAAATATCAGCTATGGCTCTCAGCCCTTGAAGTAGACAACCAAGATAAAATGGAAGGGGTAGCGTTTGATGCTAAAACTGCCTGATGTTTTTTTTCAACACAAGAGGATTTCAGCTGTGATTTTGCAACCAAACTGCAAGTCTTTCAGTGCAAGCTGCTATGCCAGAAAGGATTTCTCCTATCTTTTTTAGCCCTTCTTGCTAAATAACAGGCAGAAAATCTTCTTGAAAACAAAACCAGAATACATATGCTTCCATCTGGCTGAAAGCTCTGCAGGGCTCTTGCACTATTTCAGTAGCTGTGGTTTGTAGGAAGTCTGTGAGGGACTGGCTCACAGGTTTTGCTCTTCTTGGAGCTTCCAATGCTTTTTTTTTTTTTTTAATTGGGGGATTCACATGTGCTCATATGCCTTAGACATGCACTGTTGAAACCTTAAGACTGTTATCCTGTGGTGAAGCATAGAGCCCTGAAATGGAGTGGGGAGTGTGTCTTTTCTTTAAGGGTTTTTTATTGTTTTGAAAGGCTTGTGGCTTTTTTTTGTATTGTTACATGCTGTGATTTAACTCCAATTGGCAACTAAACACCAAACAGCTGCTTGCTCACACCCCTCATCCACGGGGAAGAAAATAACAGGGAAAAAAAAATAAACCTGGTGAGTTGCGATATAAGCAATTCAATAACGGAAACAAAATAAAATATAATAATGATAATTAAATGATGATGTTAATAGTTAAAGGGAGACAGGAGGAGGAACAAAACCCAGAAAAACAAGCAAGTAAAACACAATTGCTCACCACACACTGACTGATGCCCAGCCCATCCCCAGGCAGCGATCAGCCCCTCCCAGCCAGCTCCCCCCAGTTTATATCCTGGGCATGACATTCTATATTACAGCATATCCCTTTGGCTTGTTTGGGTCAGCTGTCCTGGCCATGCTCCCTCACAGCTTCTTGTGCATCTCCTCACTGGCAGAGCATGGGATGCTGAAATGTCCCTGATTTAATATAAGCACTGCTGAGCAACTACTGAAACATCAGTGTGTTACCAACATTGTTCTCATACTGAATCCAAAGCACAGCACTGAACCAGCTAGTAGGAAGAAAATTAACTGTGTCCCAGCTGAAATGAGTACATTTTGTTGCTTTGAGTTTTTTCTGTTTCATCTGCAGTTCTGGGCAGTTTCTAGGAGTTTGTGACTAAACATCAGGGAAGAAATAGGTGAAAGGAAGCAAGTTTTGGAAGTAGAGCTGCATAACAGGATAGTGATTGGCCAGGAACAAGATGAGAGGGCTGGTCAGGAAGGCTGGACAGCAGTAAGGGAGGGAAGGAGAAGGAGACCAGAATGAAATGTTGAAAAATTAAAACAGATTCAAATAAGATCATTGAGACTACAGGGTCTAAGCGATAGTCTTAGGTATGCCACAGACCAGAACCTCAGTTTTGCTAATGTAACTCATCTTCCACTAAAATGTCTCTGCTCTCACTCAACTCTCCATAAAATCCTTTTGCAAGGCTGCTGAAACCAGTTTTGGCTGTTTTTAGAAAAAAAAAAATTAAAGGTTTATTTTTTTAATAAACAGAAGGACATATTATGTCCAGATGTTTTGGTATCAAAGGTAAGTATCAAATACCATTGTGGAGGATGTAATAAAAACTTGGCTCAGAGTAGTTTACCTTATTCTAAACTAGACTAAATTTACCTGATTTGCTTCAGGTTTGTTCCTGGGGTTTGCCTCTTTTCACTGGTGCACCGATTACCTGTCTATTACAGGTAGTAAAATGCAGATGGCATTCTGACAATACAAACAACACAATGCTGTGTTGTAACTGTCTCTGCTGCTTTTGGGGCAGCTCCAAAGCATTGCCAAAGAGCTTCTTCTGGCAAAGAAATGGAACATCTCTTTAAATGATACCTCTAACTTTGACTCTAAAAAGTGTGGAGGAAGGTTATTCCACTATCTCCTCTTATAATATCTAGCATTCTATGTATTGATAATATTTAATAATTATTATTAATAATTTAGTTAGCTATGTGTTTCTTTACCAGTTTCCACAGTTTTTCTTTGAAATCTTGGCTGCTGTGTTTGACTGTGGCTCTGGAGGCCAGGCACTTCTCTTAGGTGGGTTCCCAGGATGTGGCACATGGTTTGAGCCTACTCTTGAGATTCTGCAGTGATCTGCTGGTTAGAGGCACGCCCCATCTCTCTGCATATTCTGGAGATGAAATCTCCACTTGTGGAGGTCACTGTCTGTTTTGAATCCTTTATGAAAAAATGAAATAGTTGTGGGATGGAAGTGGAATCATTGAAAAGATTGGAAATGTGTCCCAAGGCTGCACTGTAAAACATGATTTGCAATGACTTAATAAAAAAAGACAATCTGCTAGAAGGGCTTTCATTCCTGTCTGCTGCTGGTGTCAATTAGCTCCTTCTGGTCTTACGTGACCATAACAGGGCAGAGCCCAAACAAGGAAGAACAGGGAGCACATTCTCTCACAATAAACATGCAAGTACTGTTCTTCCAGGAATTTTGTGCTTTCCCAAGGTCAGCATGACATTGAGCACAACTGAAATCAAAGTATGTTCTAGGAAGTCTGTAACACTTAAGCAAAAGTCTTTTTCTTCTTGGTCAAATAGTTCTGATGCTAAAACAATGTCTAAAAGTCAGATGTTAGTTTTTGCCCCAGGTGAACTTCTGGCAATTTCTATGAAATAAGTTTGTATAACAAATGCCTGTCCTGACTCATCAGGCAGGTCTTGTTAACATGATAATCAAAAGGTGACTATTCCCAGTATTAAAAGTTATTGCAATAATAAAGGCAAATTCTACTTCCCCCAATAAATCAAGACTGAAAGGAACGTGCAAAATTTTGAAAATTCATGCAGAAATATTCTCTTGAAAATAATCCAGAGTTTCTCCTCTTCTTGCAATTCTTCCTTCTACAAAGTAATTTCTATTTTGGTTTTCAGGAGACTGAGATTCAGATTTACACAATAGAAGGAGAAACAATGTGATGAGAAGTCTACCTCTTTCTTTACCTCTTCAAAAATAAGATAACTAAGCTGCTAAGATGAAGTAACAGATGCACTTCAACAATGAAGAGTAAATAAGATGGTTTTATCTCTGTTAAAATTGCAGAGTGTTCTTTTTCTTTTTCCCCTAGATTCCCATTTCATTTATTTTAGAGTCCTTTTTCAATAGAAACCCTGAAGAACTGCCAAGTTGGCTTCAGTGGTGAGTGATGACTACAGATAACTGGGTTATGATCTTGGCTGAGACAAACTGGAAGCAGTACTAACATCCTACAAATACCTACTGTTTAGTGCTTTTGAGATGCTTAAGCAAAAAATCCAGCTATTTATTTTGAATGCAAGCAATGGATAAGAAGGAAATGTAGCATAATCAAACACCAGAAGACATTTTTAGGAACATGAAGTCTAAAGCCATTAAAAAATAAATAAAGAACCCTCAGTTTTAATGCCACTAATGATAGATAATATGTGAACAGCCTGTTCTAGATCTTTCTGGCTATGCAGAGCTGTGTCCTGTTACATTTTGGATCTCTCAAGAGATCCAGACTGAGACTCTGCAACCTCTTTGGGTAATATGGTCCAGCATTTGACTACCCCAACAGTCTAAAAAACCAAGCAAACAAACATCATAATAAAAATAATTTTTAAAATGTTTGAGCTGAACTTTTTATAACTTATAACTTAAGTTGGACCTTTCATAGAATTTTATTTCTGTAATTTTTTGCCCCCTGCTCTGTCACTGGGCCCTGCTGAAAATATTGTCTCTGTTGTTTTTGCTCAGCTCTGTTAAGTATTTATGCACTGTGACAAGATCTCCCCAAAGCTTGCTCTTGCCCAGGGGAAACAACCTGTTTCTCTCTGCCTCATCTCTATCAGGTGCTACAAGCCTTGCATGGTTTTAATGGTCCAGCTTGTTGGTTCCTCTCCAGTGTAAGGGTGTCTATCTCTGTTGTACTGGGATGCCAGCACTGGTGCCAGCACTCCAGAGCTGAGTACAGGGCATTTTGGTCAATAATCCCCTGCCCTCACTGTCTGTGTACCTCGTCAATACTTCATCAGTTTGCCTGTGCAGCTGTTTTGGAGGCATGTGAGCAAACTGGCTTGGGTTAAGGCACCTGTCTCCCAATTTGGGTGGCTGAGGAGTGGAAAAAACACACAGTTCTGCTGCAGCTTTAGTGGAAAAAAAGAGAAAGCAGAGAGGGTGAGTATATTTTGTCTCAGGAAGCTGGACCTTGGGGAGAAATAAACCTGCACTTGGTCTATGAAGGGTAGTCACTGAGCATTTTTTCCATAATGTTCCATAGGAACGCAATAAAAATTGAAAATTGTTTAAACATTTTTAATAAGCTAGAAAGTGCAAACTGAATACCCTGTGGTTTATGACTATATTAAATACAATTATATAACATTACCTGCAACATCAAATGCAGCCACAAAATGCAGTTTAAGTATCTCCACAATAATAAAGGTATCTAATGTGTAAGAAAGTGAATAGTAATCAGCACATCACCTGTGGACCAATGTCTTTGGCAGTCACTGACCTTTTAGCTGGAATATGTAGAAATACTGAAATGTGTTAGTTTCTAGTTTTTTCATAAAATTACATAGGCTGTACTGAATTCCCACAATTAACTGTTATCTCCAGAGTATAACTAAATTACACTGTATTTTACTGGGCTAAATAACACATTTGTTTATCCAGGTGCTAAATTTACTCCTCAGCCCCTGTCCTGTTATGCCTTCTACTATTCCAAAAGCCAACACTTCTGCCTTGACATTTTTTAAAGAGAAAAAGCTGAACCTAGGCATTCACTCTAGTATTATGTTGAGCTCTTCTTTTGTTAGTAGATACATAACTTATTTAAATAACACTTTTCATATACTTGGATTGCTAGTTGCACAAACCATCTCTTTAGAACTACTTTAAATAGCTATTAAAGCATTTTTCAATTTTATAATTGAGATGACAAGTAAACTTGCTTGAGCAGATAGCTAAACTACTAATTTGTTGGACTAAGAATTAAGAAACCAATAAATGTAATTAATTCACTGAGTCACTGGGTATATATTTTGGAATCTTAAGCAGAGTAAGTATATATGGTGTACAGCTCAAAACTGATTCCTTTTTTTCCCCTTTTTTTCAGTGCCTGAAGCAGGTGGAAGGAAAACTCCATATTTTTAATTTTATTTTTTTTAGAGAATAGGCTACTGACTTTTCATTCAGCAAATATACTGGATGGAATGTAACCAAATTTAGCTTTTGGAGCCAAAAGACAGCTGTTGCATACTGGTTGTATTTGTGCCTTCTCTAGTGCTCTGAAGCATTTCAGTGTTTCCCATTCTTCATAGACTTAATTCGCTTTGGGAATCTGTAATATACATGCAGCCCTGCTAAAGTAAAACTATTAAAGCTTATTACCATCCTCACCTTCTGTCTTTCAATTTGAATATGTCCTTATTTTATATACAATCAATATTCAATATTTTCACATGCATTGGAGTGTTAACTAGCTTGGAAAATCCTGTATTTCATTTACTTGCAATTTATGGTTAAGTTTTATACACCCAAAATAAAATCCCTTCATAAAATAAAATAAACTCAGGAAATAAATTTTGCTTAGTTTTTCAGATTTATATGTTAAACAAACTGTAACTGACTTAAACCTTTGCATCACTGGGTCTCTCCTCTCCTCTGTTTTGCATTTGCTGTGCATCATGTTTGGTGTCATTCTAGGTCAGGCCTTGGGGAAGAAAGCCTGAACTGAAATGAGCCATTGTTTGCGGAAATGAAGTGGAAATCCAATCCACTGCACTGAAGGAACTGCCCAGTACCTGAAACCCACACTCATTTCATCATATACAGTCTTCTGTTTTGCTTGAACACTAAGAATACCAACTAGTTTACTCCTGATCCATAAAATATATTTCCCTGGCTAGGCTTCCAGCAAATTATTTTTCTTAAACATTGCATAAATCATTTGGTTTAGTTAGGCAAGTGTTACATCTGATACTTATTTTCTTGCTGAGGAACTTAATCATGAAATTTGCTGAAGGAAGAAAACTTTTAGCTCTGTTGTTTCCTCTGCTTATGCCTTCCTGCATCCTTTGGTGTGCTGCATAGCATTTCTGTAATGCACACTGAATGATTTTATGTACAAAAATCTTAACTTCATCCAGATGGATTCATCACTGGCACAGAAAATGTGACAGTTGCAGCAAACAATAAATTATTTTTTCAAGAGTATGCATTGAAGACATTTTTCCAAGTAAGTGTTTGTCTTTTGTTTCATTACTGGAGCTCTTGCAATACTGGTAAAATGCAACTGACTTTCAGTATGAGCCTATGGAAAGCCTGAAACAACTGTCATGTGAAATACCTGTAAATTGTTTCTGTCTTTCTCAACATCATCTTTTATGTGTAGTCTAGTGGTGGTAACTATTGAGATGGTATGGTAGTAGCAGCTTTAGAGAGTAAGCAGCTGAATTCTTTCAGTCACAGAGTTTGTCAAATGCAAATCATGGAACAACGTGCTGTGTTCTTGGTTCATAAACCTGTGCTAAGTTACACTGGAGAAAAATTAACTTGGTGGTTGCATGAGAACTGACTATCTTTCAGCTACAAGCTGTAGTTATTTTTGGCATGCATGAAATTTGTCTGTGGGTCCTGAGAAACCATGAAACCAACTTAGATTCAATGAAGATATATGCAGATGAATGCATCTGGTACTAACATCCATCCATCCATCCATCTATCTATCTATCTATCTATTTACCTCAACAAAGACAAATTTATTTGAACAGACAGCAAGGTATAAGGTATCTAAGTATCATTTTTCATTGCAGAAATAGGACAAGTTTTATAAATTTTCTTCTGTAAAACAAGCATATACACAACCAAGCAGTTAAATCTAAATAATGACATACTGATACGGCTTGAAGTTACCTAAAACAAACTTCATACAATCATGGAATGGTTTGGGTTGAAAGGGACCTGTAAAGGCCATCTAGTCCAACATACCTGCAATAAGCAGGGAGTAGATCAACTAGATCAGATTGCTCAAAAGTCCATCCAGCTTGACCTTGAATTTTTCCAGGAATGGAAATACCCCTCTGGGCAACCTGAGCCAGTTTTTCACCACCCTCACTGTAAAAAAACTTCTTCCTTATATTTTATCTTAAATCAATGTTGCTTGAGTTTAAAAGCATTACCCCTTGTCCCATCTCTACAGGCCCTGCTAAAAAGTTTGTCCCCGTCTTTCCTATAGGCCTAGTTTAAGTACTAATGAAGGGTCTCTCCGGAGGTTTTTCTTCTCCAGGCTGAACCCCACTCTTTCAGCCTGTCCTCACTGGGATAGAGCACCTCTCCTTTCCTTCCATTTCTGACACTACAGACAATACATGCACTCTGTTAAAAAGAAAAACCTCAAAGCTATTAAAAAAGAAATTAAATGAGATTCTTCTTTTCTCATGCAACTCTCCTCTCAGCAGAAGGAGAACAGTGATTTTCCCCATGGTTCACTCTCTATTCTGATCTCACTGATTGGAGGAAACCAGCCAAGTAAGTTTTGGGAATTTCCAGCAGTGTACTCCCAGGTGATTTGATTTGGGCTGTATTTCATATGCTGACCAAACTCTATACGGTTTCAGAACCAGTTTGTACAAATGGATTGTTTAACTCTTATATTGTTCCTACTCATCTGTGTCAGTGGGATCACTGCAACTTCTTAGGGAAACTCAGCAATTAGATTGATTGTATCTGTGATTGTGCTTTCCAAAAATATTTTCTGATTGATTGATTTAATTGCAAGTGATTAGAGTTAGGATGTCCATTTAACGTGTGAAAAGACAGTTTATAGCTTAATTACTTTTTAAAGCACATCTTAATTAGGAAGTGACTATTCCTGTCAGCAGTGTTGGTTTTAATTACAGACAAACTCAAATGTTTGTATTTTTAACAGGTACTACAAATCATTATATGTAAGGCATAGCAGAAAAAAATGCAAAGAAATATAATGTAGCTGTTAGGCTTTTTCCTTCCAAATTTAGATTCACAGTGATAATGTGGAATAAAATAAGCTTTTAATGAAGAAGGTGAAGGAAGAGTATATTTTGTGGGTTTTTTTGGGTTTTGTTTGTTTGGGACTTTTTTTGTCTTTTAAACCTGCAGGTGTGTGATCTTTCTCCTCAGTTTTATCCAACTTTATGCTTTAAGTTCTAAGGCAAATTTATGTGAGTAGATTTGTTTAATGGCAATTTAGGTAAGGATAAGTACTTGGACCTGAATGGAGTAGAAGATGTCCCTGCCCATGGAAGAGAGATTGGAACTAGATGATCTTTAAGGCCTCTCCAACCCAAGCCATTCTATGATACATTAGGTTAAAAGGAAGGTGTTTAGCAGACCATGGCAGCAGTGCAGGGAAGGAACTCATCTTTGGTGAAGGGGTGGTGGGGAGTGGATCTATTTCAATGCCATGCATTCTATATCTCTACCCATTGTCAAACTACCTGTGGATGGTTAAGCCTCATCCTTCTTAAGAATCGTGGAGGGGGAAAGATAAAAAGGAAGGCACATAGAAAGGACTGCAGCAGAGAAGGGTACCTGAACTGGCCCTAAGAGTGAGTTTGTGATAGAGGGAATTGCTGCTGATGTGTAGTTTTCTTACTTGTATAAGAAGAAAGTAATTATTTATGGTCAAATCTAGGCTATAAAATAATAGCTACGAACTTATTAAAAGCTAGTTATGTTAATTAATGTTATAGAGGTTTAGATGGAAAAAGTGGAATAGCACTCAGTCTTGCCAATTTTTAACCATAAGAAGTTTGGGGGTTTTTGGCAGGGGATCCTTTCTATGTCCTGGACTTAGTATTGTGGATATTTGGGAAAATTGCTGAGGTATCATCTTGTCAGATTTAAGGTGTCTCAAAGGATATCTTCAAAATCAAAAAATTCTTTGTATTTCAGGAAGGCATGGCTTCCCTAAAAGCTTGTAGTCCTTACTCATTAAAAAAATTTAAAAAAAAAAAAAAAAAAAAAAAAAAAAAAAAAAAAAAAGAAGAAAAACTCTGTCCCATAACCTTTCCCTTTATTTTAAGATGACTAGCATATGTTATCTCTCCTAAGGCAAAGTAAGTGTACAAAGAAGAGAAGAGGCTTTAGTTTTACATGCAGAAAAATCAGGAAACAAAATTCCCTCCCAGTGGGGGAGGAAGGTACAAAGCTGACCTCATCTAATTTATCTGAAGGTATGATAGAAGCCTTTTTTGTTAGGTGGCTCTTTCCATCACAATGTGCTCTTTCTACCTCTCCTTGATTTATCTTACGTCTTTGTTATCCCAAGGTGAAAATGGTGAATTTATCTTCTACTGAAGACAACTTTTTAAAAAGAGTCTGAATCACTAAGGCCAAGCCCAGAAGCAACTGGAGGCAATTAGGAACACTTTCTCTAAAACTCGCACCCAACCTACACATGCTTAACTTGGGAGATCAGAGAGAAATATAGCTAGAGGACAGCAGGACTAATAGCTACCAGATCTAACAAACCATAAAGGTGTTCACTGGAGAATTGTGGCAATATTGACTGTGTGTTCATTAAGGACATGACTGCCAGATGATGAAAGCATTGCTCTGCTGGGAGACATTTTGCTACTTAAAATGGCAGATAAAGTTACTCTCTGCTTTTTCCTGGTGGTAAAAAAAAAAAGAAAAAAAAAAAGTGCAAAACTTGTTGGACTGAAAGAATTCCTGGGACGAAGTTTTCGGTGATCTCTTACCATCCTCCATGAAGGAGTTTAATCATCACTTCCGGAGCTTGAAATCTATCAAGATTAATAAGTAGTGTCACTCCTTTCACTCTTGATGACTAGCACTAACAGCCTTGTATATTTAATGCACCTGAAACAGAATTTGATGTCATTACAGCAATGAGAAGTAAATCACTTTCCAGTGAGACTAATTTTCTGAATGTCACTGTTTCTTTTCCATTCTTTTCTGCTTGCTTATCTTTCAGTGATAGTCTCTCCACAGCAGAGAAATAATGTTTCTGTACCATTTAATCTTTTAACACTATACCCTGGGATTTTTTTTTAAATTCTAGTAATTGTGGTTTAGAATCATAGAGGTCTTTTCCAGACTTGAAGATTGAGTTCAACTGTTAACCCAGCCATGTCATGTTCACCACTGAACCATGTCCCTAAGTATGATATCCACATATCTTTTAAATACCTCAGGGATGGTGACTCCACCATTTCCCTGGGCAGCCTATTCTGATCCCTGACAACCATTTTGGTGAAAAATTTTTCCCTAATATCCAAACTATTGTGTTTGTGTTCTTCCATTCTGGCACTCTTTGCAACAAAGTGAATCAAATCTATAATGACTAAATGAATTACAAACAAATCTGGTGATTTTGAAGTTTGTGTTAATTGATTTTCATGTTTTCAGTACTCTTTAGGTTTCTGATCCAAACTATTCTATAGAACCGGGAAACAGAACAGTCTTGAGGTGTCACAAGGTACCACGAGCGAGGGGATTCAGTAACTCAACTGTATGCAATGGCACTGATGCAAAGTGAATGGTCTTGGTGCGATCTGGAGGTCTTTTTCTGCTTTATTTGTAAAACACTTTTATGACTACCAGGTCTGGAATATAGCAATCCCCTGAGGAAAAACCCACTCCCTTATTCTCTTTGCTTTCTCACAAAAACAGAGAGAGCAATTCTAGAGTTACATACATATATTTGTACTTTGAGCCTTGAATGCTCTTTCTAAATGCTCTGAGAATCAGCCTTGCCATTCACATTTTTGTTTAGCAATAGTGAAAATTTATCTACCAGCTAAATGAAGTCATTAGTGCCCTGGGTATTTGGAGACAACCTTCAGCCAAATGAAAGTCTAAGCAAACGACTGTGGGCTCAGCAAGATCACCAAGGTTCCACTTGTTTTATTATTTGTATTTATTTTTTTCCAATGTTTCTTGGCAAAGACTGCTGAAAACTCTGGAGGAAAAGTTAAAAAGTGTGAGGACTGTCTACGTCTGTTTGGATCTGCTGTGAATTAAGACCTTACAGCTGTGCCTAGTCGTCAAAACACAATTCTCTCTTGGTTTAATCAAGTGAATTGAAATTTCCCCTCGAAGGTATAGGAATGCCAATATTGCTCATTCACACATGGCAACCATAACTAAACCAATATTCACGTTTATATGAAATCACTGAAGGCAATATATAATGCTATATGAAAATACTAAGTTGTATGTCCACTACACATGAGCAAGATGCTTAATATTGCATTTACAAGGTGCCTGCTATTTTATACTTTACAATAGCTGTAGGGTAGTTTAAAATGTAGTTTAAAAGCAGAAAAAAAGTCATCCTTTCTACTACTACAGCATTGAGAATTTTTTTTCTTTTTCAAAACAAAGCGACTTTTAAAAAACATCTGTAGAAATAAAGGAAGCTTGCTATGATAGGTATGTGTATTAAAATAAATTGCAGATTTTAAAGGAAAGGAAATAATGGTTATATACTCTATGGGAAGAGGAAAGAAGTTCAGTATCACTAAATACAGCAATCTGAATGTGCTGCCAGGGAATGCTGAGGGGCATTTTACTAGATTGAAGTTGTGGACTCGTCACCTCACTGAGAATTTGGAAATTACCTGCATATTGGGCAAGGTAGTATCTCTGGTTTCTTGAGATTACAAGGAAATTTTCTGGTTCATAGGTAAAGGTTTAGCCTGTTTGTGCAAGAGTGAGAGATAAATGAAAAGCCTAACTATCAAAGATATGAAATTGTGGGTGGGGATTTTTTTTTGGTTGTTGTTTTTGTTGTTTGTTTGAATATAGTTTCTTTTTTGTTTGAGAAATAAATCTATTACTGATTACATAATGCTCTTAGGGTCTCCCTAGCCTGGAAAGAGGTGGAAAAAGCTTTCAGTTCTATTTCCTACATGGCTAGTCAGCTGGTTAAGGAATAGCAGAGTGCTGAAAAGGTATGAGTTAAACTGTAACTCTGAGCCGGGACTAAATATGACAGGCTAGCTCAAGTGAAAGGTAATACACACATTCTGTCTTCACCAGCAGAGCATGAGAACAGCCTGGAAAAGAGCTGAAAGGTTTTTAAAGAGAGTCATTCCCTATCCCTGCTTACAACCACAGAACTTTTCTACTTCTGGTCTTTTAACCTCAGTAGCTTATCTTTGTCGGTTTTTCCTGCCCTTACTAGTTTTTCATCTTTTCTGTCTATTTCTATGGGTAAAACTGTGCCTTCCACATATGCTCAAATCAACAATGCTGTGTTTGGTTTTTTTAGAATAAGAAAAAAAGAGAAGCAAAGGCGTGGGAGAGTAAATGCCATGCAGTGGAAGAGTGGGGAGCTTCCACTAAGCCGTGCTGTGCACACTGTGTGCTTGAGAGAGCCTGGAAAACTGGTGAACAGCAGAATGAAGATGAGGAAAAAACCCAGCTTGCTTGCCAATGGTGTAATTAAGTGCTATTTATCCTTTTTTACAATATTTACATTGGCAGTGCTTCATTAGGGATTTATGGCCATCTGTCTTACAGATTTATTGTATATGTTGTGGATTTTGAGGTTTAAAACTGCTTTGGAGCTAGAAGAAATCCCTGGGCTGCATATATCCGACACCTGACTTTCCTGAAGATAAACAAGTTTCATGAATCTGCTTACAGCACTTCACAAAATACTGGGCCGATGTCACATGGGTGGTGGGTAAACTGAGCCTGTAATGCGATATCACTCAGTGTCATTTGCATGTCTG
Source organism: Dicrurus megarhynchus (assembly GCA_013399195.1). Classification (NCBI taxonomy): domain Eukaryota; kingdom Metazoa; phylum Chordata; class Aves; order Passeriformes; family Dicruridae; genus Dicrurus; species Dicrurus megarhynchus. The sequence continues at coordinate 407,201 of VXAD01007924.1, read as the reverse complement.
TTTCAGCAGCACAGAGAGGAGAGACTTGGTAATAGCTTTCAACTATTACCAAGGTCTGACATTTTTAATGCATCTTCTTCTCTTTGCTTAGCTTTAAAACATTTTTAAATGGCCTTCTTTCAATGTAGCTCTCATTTTAAAACCCTTTTTTCCCCAAGCACATACCTCACTGCCTTTCCTATTGCCGTGTTGTCTGTGGATGCAGAACACTGTAACGCGAGTGAAATTCTGTTCTGGCCACAAGTGACTTTCCCCAGAGTGTAGCCTGGGCAAAGACGGAGGGTAAATCTTTCCCAGTGAGGGTAAACCAGCATTCTGTGGCTTGTGCTTATTGTGCACAGGCATAGCGTGCATCTCCCACAAGGCGAATTGTGCTCACACAAAACAGTTTTAATATCTTTCTACAGACCTTAGGCTTGTTGGAGTTTGCCTGGGGCTGTACATCCCAACAGAAGAAAGAATTAGCAGCAATTAAAAGAGTGTGGAAATATTACCATAAAATGAAGTCCAGAAAAAAAATTAACTGAAGCCTCTGAAATGAGGAGAAAAAACTTTTGTTGTAGAAACATCAAGAAAATTAAGAGGCATTCAGGACTTCAGGCCTCGTGCTTCACGTTACTCCAGGATTAGGCACACAGGTTCCTGACTTGGAGGACAGCCTTTCCCTGCCCCTATATACATTAAAATATTTTCTTGTTTCTTTGCCAATAAGTTCAGGATTTAGGCACCTTTTAGTTACTGAGTGTTTTTTGCCAATATTTAACAGGAAATGAAAGTTTGTTTGGTTTTTTTTGCTTCTATAATATCTATTCTTATAAGGTGATACTTGAAAAACAGTAGAGATCAACAGTGTGGATTAACAGAAATTAATCATGAAAGAAATAACTCTTGCATTAAATATTTTTATCGTGAGACAAAAAAAATATGCAAATCGAGAAAAGCAGCAAATTGGACCCATCTGTGTTGTGAAGTCTTGATTTGTGCTATCTTTGATGTACCGAAGTGATCCCATTGTGGGAATGTTTTGTCTGTGCTCACTCTAAAACTTAATTAGAGTGTTAACTTGCCTGCACATAAGCAAATTTTTAACTCTCCCCCATTGCTACATAGGTGATTTTTTATTCAAAAGCATGTGAGAGTTGAGTTTTAGCCCCTGTAACCAAAATGTCCAAGTGCCAGTGTCTTAACTCCTCCCTTAAATGACCAATGTCAACACCTCTACATTTCTTTTAGTCTTGCTGGAGAACAAATTAAGGCTCTATTTCGTAAATTATGAAGAGCAGCTGAGGGAGCTGGGGTTGTTTAACCTGGTGGAAAGGAGGCTTGGGGGGACCTTTTCACTCTCTACAGCTCCCTGAAAAGGAGCCAGGTGGGGGTTGGCCTCTTCTCCCAAGTAACAAGTGGCAGAATGAGAGGAAACAGCCTCAGGCTGTGTCAGGGGATAGTTAGATGGGCTGTCAGGGAAAATTCTTTACAGAAAAGTTGGTCAAGCAGTGGAACAGGCTGCCCCTTGAATTCCCATCCCCGAAAGCAAATAAAAAGACATGTTGATGTGGCACTTAAGAACACGGTTCAGTGGTGAGCTTGGCAGTGTTAGGTTAATGGTTGGATTCTATGACCTTAGAGGTCTTTTCCAAACAAAATTATTCTGTGATTACATCTTAGTTGAACCTAAAGCCTTGCCTCCCATACCACTGGCGCTACAGCCAGTTTCCTAGTGCTTCAAAGGTCTGTTAGAGGGGTGGGTGAGGCAGAAGTGGGCTACTGCAACCAGAAGGGCCTGAGGGGGTGAAAGCAGAGGATCTTTCTCTCCTACCACCAACTCACACACCTCATGCTCCAGCCCCTTGCTTGCACGACCTGTAGGACTCGCAGTGCTCGTCACGAGCAGCCGGGGGTGAATCAAAGCAGAACTACAGCCTTGGAAAAATGGCCATGAGATCCATTAGATTAAACTTCTTTGTCTTTTATCCTTACCCTTTGAAAAACCAACAATCAAGAACAAATATTAGGGTATTCAGATGGTGTTTCTCAGGATACAGTGTTCTCCTGCTGTGCCCTCTCTGTACTCTGTCCCTGCTTTCTGTAAAGAAACCTGTCTCTGTTCCCCTGCTTCTGGGTGTTTCTCAACAAAATACGTTTCTTTTCCCTTGTGTAGGCAAAAGGACTGACCCAGAGCCGGACCAAAGGACAGCTGCAGCGGCGAGGTCTGTGTGGGCTGCCCTTTTGTGTTTGACCGCTGTGCTGTGCAGCACTCGTGCCCGGCAATGCTGATTCCTCTGGCTTTGTATTTTCCTTTCAGCTTGTGTCAAGCATATGTTGCTTCTCGGTACACAGGCATCTCATAGAATGTCTCAGCTGCCTTTCTATCATCCCCGAGACCAAATTACAACTGTCAATTATACATGAAAGGTAGGAGACATCAAAGGGTTCCCTTAGTTCTGCTACTTGTGCATCTGCTTTACCCATAGAACTGCAGAACCAAACTCCTCTTTCAAAATGCTCATCTTCAGTTTAACCTGGTATATTTTATCAAAATTATCATCTTGGTAGCTTCCCTGTACTGTAGGGTGGATAATGAAGAACACTTTATATGCTTGTAAATGCCAAAAGAATTTAAAATGTGAAAAAGACATTTTACAATGAGTAGTTTCATGATTCCCTTCAGTGTTTGACAAGGATTTTACCTAGAGCTGGAAATACTAATGAATCAGATCATTTCAGAGTAAGACAGAGAAAGAGGGGAGGAACAGTTTTGGGGTTTTGGTGGGGTTCTGTTTATTTGTTTCTTTGTTATTTGGGATTTTTTGTTTTAAAGGATTATAATTGAGAAAAATAGGTAATGGTCAAAAGTAAAATTCTAGCATTTATGTGAATGTTACTACATCCTCCCTCATTCTCTCGATATTCAACCTGTTGTTGAATGTATTGTTCACACTGACTCCCAAGGAAAATCAAGATACTCTGAAATGGAACACATCTAATCTTTGCTTTTTGTCCCAAATTAATGGTCCCCACATCCAGCAATCCTTGAGAATTTTTAAATATTCTTAATAAAGTATGATGACTAAAGTAAGTAAGCTCATTATGTATGTTTCATCTCCAACTTTAATCTGATGAAGTATAAGCATCTATTTAAAATTAAAGACTCTGGAGGTTGAAATGCTCCACTTTGTCTGTCTGTCTGTCTATCTATCAATCCATCTATCTAGGATAAAGAGTACCAAAGTACTGTTCCAGTATGAGAGAAACTCAGCTTGATGAAATTCTTGCAAGGAGATATATATAATATACTATTGTACTGACATATTTTAAAAATTGTAACATTAATAGTTTATTAAGTAATATGAACTGCTTTGGTCTTCAGCTAAAGCTTCTTTGTACAGGGATTGCTCCCATGTGGTGATTTTCGTTCCCTATGGATTTTGCTGTTAATTTGACAATTTAGTTCATGTCAGCAAGCACTCTAATAAAGGGCATTTTTGGTGTGTTAGTCTTCTGGTAGGTTGAGCTGTTGGGGGTAGAGTCAAAAGAGAAGAATATTTATACAAAGCACTGTATTTGCCTATTAAATAAAAACTGCTCAGCCAGATGTTTTTTTCCTGAAGATTTTTGTATGCACCACAGTAAATCTCATTTATAGGGTACAACAAAAGAAAGGGTTTACTCTATTGGTATTAGTGCTGTACTTAGGGCATGTCGTGACAACAAGTTGCAATTAGTTCTGAATCACCATCAGTCATTCTGTCTTTTCATAGACATTGAAATCTCTTAACAATTGCAATCTATTTGAGGCTTAGCTCTTTTTATTAGGCATGATTCAAAGTGGCTACTCTAATATCATCAGCATCTTATGTTCTTCAGATCTGTTGATCCATATTGAAATGTTTTTTAAAAGACCCAACACTACACACACACACACAAACACAAAACCCAGGCTAATTATTTTGCTGAGTGAGGTTTAACATGATACTGGCTGTAGAAATGACAACATAGTGCACATACTGGATTATTTCAGAAACACTTTTAATCTTGTTGTTTGTGCTAGTCTAGAGAAGAAAGAAACTTTACATAACACCATTCCAAAGACGAGGCATATCTGTTCTTTTTCACAGATTTGTAAAGTATAATCATACATCTGAAGCCTTTTCAAGAAGAATGCAATGAACCTCAACATATGTTTATCAAAAATGTACTTTCCAAATTGAATCCTATACTCTAATTAGACTAGTTAAGGATGATGGTCTTGCTTCAACTGAGCCTATTTGAAATTTAGAGCGTCTCCTCTCACTACTCTGAGATTGCTCTCTCTTTATTCCAAAGTGGAGGCAGCCATGGCTTGGCTTTCAGTGGTTTCAGTCTATTTGGGAAGAATGAAATCATGGTGGCAATGTTTTAAAGCATCTCCATGTGTTGGTATTCTGCCCTGAGTGAAAGAAAAGCAAACAAGCATCTGGGATTAGTGAAATAAGGGGATTTTTTTCTTAATTTCTCAATGGACCATGAACTCAGCAGGGGACAGCAGTGGGGTATGTGTGGAGGGTTGCCCTACACAGCAGATACTTACCTTGGTGCCTCAGTCCCATTTTTCTCTGCCTTCTTCCAAAGTAAAATAACAGCAAAACTAGTTCTGTCTGAAAGCAGAATTGGCATAAAATCATCCTTGAAGCTTGTAGCCCAATTGCCACTCTAATTTGAATTTTGTGGGACTTGTGCAGTCTCTAGTATGACTCACACTGGGTATGCATGTCAATGATGGTGGAAAAGTGAGCCTTTAGGTGCTCCTGTCTGCTGGTGCTTTTCAAGACTTTGTTGCTATCATTATGTTATTATCCACTGAGGAAACTTCAAACTTTTTCATGCAAAGCAAGTGACCAGTTCTTATGTTTATCAGGCTAGTCATTACCCAAGCTAGCAGAGTACCTGCTTGAACTTTAAAGGACTGACTCTATCTTGATTAGGTGTACAGGAGACTTAATTTTTCACATCTAAGATGAGCACGGTGACCAGCAGTCAGTTGGTTTCCTTAGATCTTCTCTTCTCTTCTCTTCTCTTCTCTTCTCTTCTCTTCTCTTCTCTTCTCTTCTCTTCTCTTCTCTTCTCTTCTCTTCTCTTCTCTTCTCTTCTCTTCTCTTCTCTTCTCTTCTCTTCTCTTCTCTTCTCTTCTCTTCTCTTCTCTTCTCTTCTCTTCTCTTCTCTTCTCTTCTCTTCTCTTCTCTTCTCTTCTCTTCTCTTCTCTTCTCTTCTCTTCTCTTCTCTTCTCTTCTCTTCTCTTCTCTTCTCTTCTCTTCTCTTCTCTTCTCTTCTCTTCTCTTCTCTTCTCTTCTCTTCTCTTCTCTTCTCTTCTNTCCCCTCCCCTCCCCTCCGTTCCCACACCTTCCCGCACCTTCCCTTCCCGCACCTTCCCTTCTAATTCCATTTTTCAAAAAAACCTATCAAGCTTACTTTGCAGCTTAATGGCTAGGAGAGATTTCTGGGATGAAGTTGGGTGAGGTGTTCTGTGTTCCACTTAAGTGCTCTAATTTTTACATATTTTACTTATTTAGAGGTAGGAGAAAATGGGGTTTTTTCCCCCTCTTTCCATCTCTGAACCAGAAAGGGTCTTCTCATCTAAACTGGTTCATACATTCCCTCAGGCAATCCAATTTTTATGGAAAAAACTTTCATCAGAAAATCCCTGACTCGCTGTGTTCCCTGGAGACCTATGTCTACTGGATTTTAGTTTCTTTGCCTTTGACGCGTTGACACAAAAAAAACCTTTAATAAGCAGAAGTGAGGCCACCATTCATCTTTCTCTGCTGCTCTCCAATTTGTAAATGAGCAAATTTTGGTTATATACTTACATGTGGTAATTATTCTGCAGTCATTAAAATACGGTAGTCTTTCGTGGTTCCAGCAGTGAATCTTTTCCTCTTGATTGTTGGAAGACTATAAATGTTAATGATAACCGTTAGTCCATTTTGGAATTCTAAGTATTTTATCCTCCAAATCAATCACTTGATTTTTAATTTTTATTTTTTTAATTTCATTTTTCTGGACATCTTTCTGTTTTGAGACCCATCAGGAAAACTTTATATTAATATAGGTTATTTTTATATTTCAATATTTTCATGTTCCAATATGGCTAGGAGGAACATTAAAAAGAAGATTGGTAAGTTATACCAACCATAACTGTAGAATACTTCATAGTTTACTGAGAGGTTTTGGTCTGAATAATCTCTAAGATCTCATTCCTTCAGGAAAAACTTTTAGTACTATCTTGTGAATTTAATTACAGGATTGTTCCCATCATTGGTTGGTTGGTTCATTTTAAGGAATGGGAAATTCTGAATTCTGAATAAGCCCACTCGAGGATTTGTTTGGTGCTTGGGAGTGGGGAAAAGAGGAAGAGGAAGGTTGGCAGAGCTTTATGATCCATTGATGACAGGTTAATGTCTGGTGATATAATAACTGCTGGGGAAACCTATGGCTGTTTGAGGTGCTTCCAGTAATCCCAGTCCCTTGGGCACTCTTATGGTTAAGGACAGTATGTTTTGGAGGGGCTTATTTGGTTGTATTTCACTGTTTATCTTTTCTGTAATGTGGGTTAGATGTCTGAGCTGCAGTTCAACAGTTGTCAGAAAGGCTTCTGTAGTGTTCTGCAGGTTGTGCAACAGACCTTCTGTTAGTGCTTCATCAGTAACCACTGTAATACCAGTCCAGCAATGAAGCTGCAATTTTAATTGGACTAAGTGGAAAATAGTTGAATTACAAACTGTTAAGCAAAAATATTTTTCTTGCTATTGTAGTCAGTAATGTCATCTTGTTCTACCCCTCTGCACAAGGTGACAAACTAATCTTAATTAATTTAATCTAAATTTTACTTCATAACCATCTTCCTTGGTTTTCAAACGTATTCCAGTAACAAAAAAAGTGGGAAATTTTGGATTTCCATGCATTTGTAAAGAAACGACACTTTCTATGTAATGAAAATCTTGAGTCTCACAGATAGATTGTAGATACTTGAAGAAGTGTGTGTCAGGGGTGGGAATTCTTTCAGGTGACATGAGCAAGACTGGCACAAACTGCAGCACATTTTCAATTAACTTATTTTTCTTTTCCCCGAGTTTACAATGCGTGCAAAATGCTGATATGCCTCAGAAAGCTGTTCTGACAGTGCAGTAAAAGCAAGTTTAACATTAAGATTGTCCCAGTGTATGAGGTGGGGGAAGTGGGGGGGAACTTTTCCTTTTGCTTCCACAGCCCTGAATTCAAGATAAAAAGGCATGGTTTAAATGAGAATTACAGAGAGAGAGAACAACCCCTCTGGAGCATGGAAAACGGGGTCTGCTTCCTCTTACTGTCATCTGAGCCTTTCAGACTTGTGTGTCCATCTGTACTGTGCTGCCCTATTATCATATTGTTCACTTTGAATGGGAGGAGATGAGGGTGACACAAGTCCCAGCTCATCTTGGGTGCAGTTCTGCAGCAGGCAGCTAAGACTGGTCCTAAAAAGCTGCTGCCTGCCCAAATGCTGGGACAACTGGGAGTTCTTAGTGTAACTAAGAGAACTGCATTGATTAATGGCCACTGTTTCGCTCATTCAAGGCAATAAGATCCAGAAAACCTTAACAGAGAAAAACCTCCATCAACCCAGGCTTATAAACTGTGAAACAAGACAACTCATTAAAGCATGTATTTTACTAATAAATCACATTTGAAACAGCATGCTATGCAAATGAGCAACTTAAGCAGGGCATGAGTGGGACTGAATGTGTTTCTGTAAAAAGACTTGCACACTTTTAAATGACAGGTTTGAAACTGAGCAAGGAAAAAGAAATGAAAAAAAATTATATAATGGTGATGTAAATTTACACTTACAGTAATGGGGAGAGAGCTTATCTACTCCTAAACTTCATTAATTCATCTCTTTGTAATATCTTACATGTGATTTTGGCTCTCTATGTGAAATTTAGCATTAGTGTGTAAAAAAATAACTGAACCTCTCCCTATTCTTCTGTTTCATTACTTTCCCCTAAAGCTCTTTTGAGTGCTATGCAGGTCATGCCAATTTCCAGTAACAGTAGAAGTGTTGAGACAACTTCCTGTTGTCTGAAAAGCTGCGTTTTGTCCTACACTCATCCTACTCTGAGCCTTTCTAGTTCCTGACTGCCGTAAGCGTGAACAAAACTTTACCATTCTCCTCTCTTATCCTATTTCTGCTACAGATTGGTGTTCTCTCTCTCTCTCTCCCCACAAACATTTATTGGTGTTGGTGGTATACCAAAAGAATTGCTATATTGCAAATATACCCTCCAAACAAAATACCAGTATTTTTTTTTTCCCTATCCTTTAGCCTATTAGTACATTGGTTCAGAGAAATGCCAAGCTGTATACAGCTGCTTGATGTTGCATGTGGCCATTAAAAGCATCCATTCATGTGCTTGTCAATTATGTCACCTTTTTTCTTTTTGTGTTGCCCATGCTACTTCTGGCGTCTCCCTTCCTTCCAAACCTTTCCATGCCCAGCAGATAGTTTTCCCAGACCTAATGAGGCAAATGTCATTGGTGTGTCTGAGACATCTCAGTGTCTATTTTACTCTGGTTTATTAAAATGAAGGCAAGGAAAAGCAGTTTGTGTTGTTCTCCGAGTAGTCACATATCCCCCTGCAATTATATTGTAGCAAATTTGAGCCTTGTATTAGAAAATGAGCTCTGTGTTTGAAATGCCGAGGCACGTGATTTTTGAATGTGTTCAAGTACAAATTAGGAGAGATTCATGGCAAAAATGTTCCCATCTATGTATGTGTAACTGATCATCAAACACAAATGAAACATGTCAACATTCACACAAAATGCTCTAGGAATTTATCTCTCCTTTTCTAATAGTGTTTCCATCTAACTAGCTTTTTTAACTATTCTCTCAGGAAGAAGTGGGTTCTGTATGAAACCAGGAAGGCTTAAAAAAATTGCAAGGAATGGAGAACAGCTGGTAAACTAGTCTGGTTCATACCAGACACAAGCTGCTGGTGTGGATTTATCTGCCTTCTTAATCAGGTACTCAGGAAAGGAATGATTCCCAGAATACCATTCTCTAATATGATTTTATTTTTAGTCAAGGATGAGACAGGAAATCCCTGCAAAACTTATATTTCAGCTACTGCTTCATCTCTTCTTTTCATATTTCACATATTTCTCAGTTATGAAATCACAGCAGAACCAGCCATAATATCCTTTACTGTATTCCTGAAGTTCTTAAGTAAAATCCTTTGTCAACAGCAGAAAACATTCTATATTAATTATGGTTTGGAAAGAATGGTCTTTCACAGAAATTCGGGCTAAATCATCAATCTAAATCCAGGCTAAAACAGTGTTGCTGCATGGATTTGTGCTATCTGCTACCCTGAGCTCCTACTCCTCCTTGAAGGAAAGGGAATTGAAGTGTGTGTGGGGGTAACCCAACACCTAGCAGTGTGTTATCTCACTTGGTCACCTTGCTCAAGAAACTGGCTGCTGTCACCTGAGACATTTGTTCCCCGGAGGTGGCGTGATGACGTAGTCAAATCAGCATACCTAACAAGGAGAAATCCTCCCAGAATATCTAAAAGTTCAACATTCCCTGCCAGTATTTCAATCAGATCTTCACTACAATTAAACAGACAACTTCCATTAATTACACGCTAAGTTGTTTGCCACCTGGGTAAATGACAGTTGATAGCTGGCACTGAGTAATCAGGAAGAACAGGGCTGGTTGAATACCAAAAGGAGAGACACTGAGACAACCTGCTCTTCAAAACGTGTCTGTCACTTGACACACCTACTTCTTACTGTGATCCACTCCTGGATCCCCTTTGCTTTTTGGGTTTTGAACAATAACCTATTTACTGGATAGTCACTAAAATGACTTGTGAATAAAGCAGATGGACCTGATTTGGTAGAGTGATTGCTTGTACTAAAAAAATATTCTAAAATATCAGCTGCAGTCAGAAACTAAACTGACCTATATCAAAGTAATTTACAACTATGTATAGCTGAATATGTGTGAGAACAAACACTCACCCTGTACATATGTGTTGGCAGAAGTCAGGGATTGTTTATGAAGAATTACCATTTTTTAGCTAAAATATTTAATAACTGTTTTGTTGCCAGGCTAAAAAAATACTGATGTGGCAAATCCACTATTACTGGTGTGAAATATTTCTCCTCCATTCTATTTCTAGAAATATTTCCTGTTGTGAACTGGAAGATCCTTCTTTGTCATTTGTGCAGCACTGGTTGCTGGTTTTTATTCACTTCATTTATGTCTCCGTCTGTGTGTAACGGTGATCAAGATTATTTGAGTCTCTTCACAATTACAGTTCAGTAATATGCAGAAAACTCAAATGCATTTCTGACAATTGCTAGACTTTGATTTTCCAGTAATACATAAGTGAAGGAGAACTTGCCAAATTCAAACATTTCTTGATTTAGTGCAATGAGTTTATTTTATGTTTTATATGGTTCCTTCAGTGTGTTTTGCTTTTTGTTTTTCAAAGCTTAAACAATCTCCTCCCATGAGGCAAAGCTGTTGACATTTCTTTAAGCAATTGCAGATTTTCCAAAACTGTTTCTTGACACTGTCAGGGTAATCAGAATTGTATAAATTATAAGTACCTTTCAAAGAGCTCTGTAACTTGAACTCTTTGGTGAGGTCATGTGATGGTTGGGGCAGGGAGGGAAATTTATGGGGTACCAGACATTGCACAGTATTCAAATTTCCTTATTTATATATTCAGTGATTGCAAGCATATGGCAATATTTTATTAACTCTCCTGAAACAAGAGAATGTGTTTATAAAACAGAACAAAAAAAGTATTTTAGTAGAAAAGCCTCATATACCATAAGGCTTATGTACCAGGAAGCAAAATTACTGAAGTATTTTCAGAAAAGAATGCTTGCCTCAGTACAATAACAGAGATTTTTTTTTGTATCCTGCACACTTGTTATTACCCTTAGTGTGTTCTTCCCTCTTATTCAGAAAGACTGATATACTGTGAAATTTAATACTTTTTGCCTGTCTTTTAAGTAAAGCAATAAGAGATTGATACCATATCCAAGGAAACAGAAAATATGAATGAGATTCTTAGTACTGGAACAAACAAAAAATTCCCTTTAGCAATGTTATTTTTACCAGTTGCTTCAAAAACACTGTGCTAGTAAATTAGGTTATGGAGATGTTGCTGCAATGTGGAAAATATCTTTGAACTAGACACAAATACTTATTGAGATGCATTAGGGAAGAACACAGATGCTTCCAGCAACAGCCATACTTTAGATCTACCTTTTACTTTCCTTTTAAAATGTTATTTTAATTCTCTCAATCTGTTTTCCCTAAGCAATAGAGCAGCCCATGCCATCCACCAAGTTCTGAGAAGATACCCAAGATACCCGTTATTTCAGAAGTGGGAAGAAATCATTAATGGAGATTTCTAAATCTGCTTCTATCTTACTTGAAAAAAAATAGTTTAAGCATGGGAAGATGGAAGGAAATGTGGGCTGAACAGAACAGTAGAGGTTTGTAAATCTTGGAAAATGGAGGACCAAAGCAGTAGAGAATTAGAGAAAAACACAAATGTCAATCATTCAACAAGAACCCAAATTGACAAACAGAAAACCAACAGAAAACTATCCCTCAAGGAATTTTACAGGTATGGCTTTTTAAGAGAATATGGCCAAGGGAAATGTTATGTATTGAAGTATTCAAATTAATTGATGAAGGATTTCAGAGAGAAACTATCCTTGGCAGAAGAAAAAGACTGAAGACATAATAAAAGACAAATATCAGTTGTCAATAAGATAGTTGAATAGAAATAACCTACTCTGAAAGCCCATAGAGTCTCTTAACTGAAGAGCTGCAGAATCATTTGGATAAATATTCATTTGGTGCTGCCTATAAATGTAAATAAACCACACTGCATCTGTGTTTCAAACCTAATTTTCAATAATGTTATGGAAAAGTTGCCCAGATCTTTGGACACAGGTCTTTTTATATCATTGTAGGACAGGTGAGAAAGCCACAATCTCTTACTTACTTAGAAGTTCAGTAAAAGGCACTAACTTAGAAAACAAAGGACTTCCCTTCCCAAAATTCTTGTTTAAAAGATGCTGTTTGCTTAAACTGACTATTTTGCTGAACTTTCACAGGGCAACCACACAAGTCTGGTGTGTCCTGAGAAGGGATGCTCTGGGCAGCCCCACTGCCCTACTTTCAAACTGACAGTTTTAGCAAACCAAAAAAAAAAAAAAAGAAAAAAGAAAAGGCAAACAGCCTCCAAGCAAAGCCAGACTTCTAACTCTTTAGAAACTTTGGCTGTATAATTTTAGTTCAAGTGAGAAAAAAAAAAGCACGCCTCAGGTACTTAACTGTGGAATACTTGTTCCCCTGGAAGATACTATTCTTCTGATCCCTTCATCAATATAAATGGTTAGAACTAGATAAAGCTGTCATCATTTGAGGATAGACAGTAGAAGAGTAAACAGCTGAAACATTCTCTATATACCAGTGTACACATTCATTTTGTAGAGATGTGGATGCTACAGGTCTTTCTAGTCTATTGATGTTGTAAATACAATGAGAAACAGGAGAAGGTGCATGATGCAATTATTCGCTATTGGTACCAAAATAGGGAACAGGTGAAAATAAAAAACATGTAATGGTATTACTTCTCATTCAAGGGAAGTAAAATCTGAGAACTTACCTGATGAGGGTGTACTGGGAGGTAAAATGGAAGAAACAAATTTTATCCCAACACCTTTTTCTTGCAGGTAGACATATCATAGTTAAGCACTCATAGAAATACAAACATCTTGAATTCTTGCTGTGTTTGAAAAGGACTGAGTAGCCATTAAGACACATTTCAGGTGGTTTTCACAGGCATAGAACAACTTAGGTAATATTAAGAGACAATATAGACCATATTAAAAGACAAAAATTATTCTTTAGGAATGTGTCACTCCTGTAACTCTTGGGTTTTCTTAGGTATCACTGAAATTTAGAGATTTTAATAAGATTACAATATGAAATAAGAATATATTTTTGTAAGGCTGAAAGTTTAATAGTGTGATAATACAGAAATAAAACTAATCAAACAGCCACCTATGCAGAAGCTCAGCTGAGATGAACTGTGCCTCTTGTCAGTTTTTCTGGATTGGTTGTATGCACAGCGCAGCAGTGGTACAGTAACATGATGAATGTTGTGTTGAGCAGTCCAAGGCACTGAGGCTTCAGAGGAGGTGCAAGCCATGAAGTCTGTGTTGTCATACACTGGACATTTTAAGCAAAGGACTTCTTGTTGTTTCTTTCCATCATTCACATGTGATTGCCTTTCCAGAAAAGGAAGAGCTGGTGCCATGTCCAGGGTGTGTCCTGACAATGAGCTGAGAAGTGACCAGCACACATGCTGGGTCTTGGGACTGCTCTGCAGCAGAGATCTTTCTCTGTTGGCTGATACAGAATGATCAGAGGTCAGTAAGATAATTTCTTTTGATTTTTATGAAATGATATTGCCTTTTCACCTATTGTAAGTTACCTCTGGATGGAAAAAAAAGCTTACCAGTACATATTCTAACTGTAAATTTGGCTCAGAACACTTAAACTACAGACACTGACAGTCCTTTGCAGGGGGTGTGTGTATGTAAAAGTATGTGGAGAAAAAAAGCAGCAATCATTGAAACTGTGTACACTAAGAAAAGGAGCCTTGTGTGCTTCCAGGAAGGGAAAAGAGGAGCTGTAGTGTGATATTTAAATACACTTTTAAAAGTGCACATTTGTGCTTGCAAGTGAAATGGTAACAGATGTACTAATTCAATCAAGGCTGTTCATCTATAAACTGAGCTGTTTCCAGATGACAGCAGGCCTTAGTAGGATAACAGGGGTGGGTAAAATGGGCATCAATGCCTACCCTTGAGTTTACTCTAGTTTATTTCAAGAGAGTCTCACAGAGAGTGCTAACAGCAGTGCTAGGGCAGGGATGGTGGTTCTGGGCAGGTGCAGAATGGCAGGAGGAGCAGACACTGGAGGGAGGCTGTTGGGGTCGCAGGAGCTACCAGCACAGTATCATTTGTGAGCACTGCCCATGCCTCATGTGCTGCATTTCTGGATACCCAGGAGGGAAACAGCAAGGAAATCCTTGGCCTTAGGAAGCAGAGTCATTCCAGTGGGCTCCAGGAGTGTACAGAGAGAGTCCCCCAGACCTGCAGGTGTCATAAGCAGGGCTGGGTGCCAGCACCTTTGTGTTCCTTGTCATCGAATGGATGGATCAGTGTGGGCTGCTTGGGTATGAGCATCTGGGCTCCCAGCCAGAGCAGGTGGGGATATGCCTCCTTGTGTTTGGGAGTGTTTGGGTATAAGACTCAGTTGTGTGACATCAGTTTTGTTTTCAGACACGAAGTCCCCTTCCCTTCCTAGGAAGTGGTTCACTGGGATTTGCTACTTTATCACAGGTGTTGCAATATCATCTTATAGTCTCACAGTTTGGGAAATAAAATGCACTAAGTGAAATCCCCCACCCCACTGTTTGTTTTTTTTAACTGGATGTGATCTTATAACTATGTCCAGTGAGGAAAATCAAAATATTTAGCTGTTAGGAGTGTATTGACTTTCATAAAATGAGATGTTGAAAACATTTGCTGAAACAGTTACCTTGTTCTAAGTTTGAAATAGCTACATTATTTTGCAAATATTATTGTCTCTTTTAGTCTGCATCTTCAAAAAAAAATTATCTTCAGCTTGCATTTTATTCTGTTAAAGATTCTGAGAAGGTAAGCCCCCCTTTGTGCTTCACTTCTTTTTGGATACACTGTTTGTTGGTGTCAGAGTTGAGTAGAATTCCAGAGTCAATTAAAAATTACCGCTGGCTTCAAGAATTTACCTGAGATATTTCTTCATCTTTTTGTTGGCCAGGTAAGGTGTGTTCATAATTATCCAAGTAGATGTAAGAAAAGTTTCTGCTCAATTGAAATTAATGAAGGATATCCCCCTCTACTTGCCTGTTTTCTAAAGCTTTATTTTGACATATGGTATTACTTTTTATATTGGCACTCAGGCTTGTTGCACAAATGGAAATGAAGACCTAAGCAGTGACCAGCATTTTTAGAAAGATAAGTGAGAAGTGTTTTTGATTTCTTGGCTATTTAAGTACCTAGCATATGTTACAGCTTATTTTATAAGAAATATTTGGAAAATAAAGTAAGCACTTCTCTGGGTGTTTTTTCCTGTCCCCTCCTACATATTCTGGTGAAACTTTACTAAGTTTAAAAATAAAACATCTTAAGTAAGTTTTTGCTCTATAACTTCTGGGCTTTATTCTTCTAGATGGGATTAAAAAATTATTAGGAAAATGCGCAAAATGTCAGTCTTTCACATTTAAAAATAGCTCTTCTTTCTTTTGGGCTCTTGAAGACATAGGTAGCTGAATTAATTCGGGCATCGGTTCCTTAAGCATTTGCAGTTTGAGTTATTTGGGGTGTTCGATGCATCACTAAGTATTTGAGTAGGGAACACTTACAAGGCACTGAAGATATCAGGAAATATGGTACTCAGTGCTCCACACAGTCTTTGGTTTGGTTTGTAGTAAGCATCTCCAGAAACAATTTCACTAAAAAGCCTAATGTGTTCATTTACCTGCCTGAGGCTTTGTTGATGGAGGATTTGATGTAATTGCAAAGTACAAGTATTTTACCTGGGCAGTTAGATATTTTAAAGTTGGCTAATTACGATTTCAGTGAGGATGAAGATGTGGCTTTGCATCACCTCCCTGTGGCAACCCACCTAAACCCAACAGAAGGACGATTAATCGAGCTATCTCCAAAGCCTCTGCTGCAAGGACCTGCCTCAAGAATTTTCTTAGCATTACAGTGCTAAGAGGACCTAACATTACTTCCTCCTGTTTACTTTTTAATCAGTTACCTAAATGTGATCTCATTAAAACTACATAAACAATACTAAAAAGTCACAGATGAGTTCCACGCACAGATTGAAATCTCAGGTATGGATTTGGCTAACAGTTGTTTTTTGGTTTTTGGTTTTTTCTTAAAGAGTTCTTAGTGAGGAAAGGAATGTCTTATAGATTAAATATATAAGTCTTTCTTCTTTGACCCCTTCTGAATGAAGTTTCTCTACTTCAGTTTAAGGATTGCATGTTAAATTTGCTGTTATTATACTTGTAAAGACAAAGAAATCATGGAATTTGTTGTTCTCCAAGTGGAATCTGATGAAATATTTGCAGGGAGGCATTTGCAGGAAGAATGGATGTGCTCTATGCTAGTGTATAAAAATAACCCAAAATTTCTTAAGAATTCTCAATTTAGTCAGGTTTTAAATTCTAGTGTCTTCGTAATTTAGCTCTGTGTATTGCTAAGCATGTTTGTTGAAGGATTTTGTCCTTGGGTATTGCTGCTGTTGCCTTTTCTTGCTTTTGCTCCATGTATTAGAAATAGCATATTTCATACAAATTTTGCTATTAAATCAGTCTGAATTTAATATGTTTCTTTTAGGTCATAGAAAATTTATCAAATTCTTATATTAGTAAGTGGCTGTTGTTATCAAAATTCTGTAGCCTTGTTGAAATGATATTTAGGTCCAAATCTTTCCTAACGCTCTAGCAAAGGCTCTGTCTGCTTAAGAGTGACATTATTCAGTGAGAAGAAAAGTTGACATCAAAGTCTGTATCTAAAAGACTCCACAGAGCAGCTCTAAATGCCAGTTCCTTCTGGTAATTATCCCTGCAAAAGAAATGATTACTTGCTTTCTGGTGTGTTGATCTTGGCACTGTTGTGAGGGGCCTTTAAGTCCTCGTGACTTGCACGAGTTGAGAGCACTCGGCACAAGAGTTGTTTGGGGAGTCTTCCCCCAAGCTGCCAGGAAACCTTCATTAAATGTGCGTGAAGCTCAGCCCTCTGCATCATTTTTTTGAGATATGCCATGCTGTGTGTAGGTGTGACTTTCACCAAGTTTTCTGCTGTGCTGTGAATATAATTAATAGACATTTTTCACAATGTGCAACTTTACAGTATATATAAAATAGTAAACTTAAGGGAGACTAGAACAGATGCAGTGGGTTTATGGAAAGCAAGTCTCCCTTTGCCAAGCACCATGAACATCCCTGAGCAAACTAAGGATGGGTTGAAGAGATGAACAATATATGGATCTGGGAGGTGGATTAAAACTCTGAGGCTTTAATTAAGGGCCATAGTTTAGGCTCTGACTTCAGACTGTGTTGCATGTGTTTCAGCCATTGGAAAAGCATTTCCAGAGGGTGTGTGTGTCCATTCTGCCCTCTGCATCGCAGTAGCTGTGTACCCAGTGCTGTTAGGCTTGGAAGTAAGGTGGGGACTGTTTCACAGGTAACTTTTCCTAAATTATTAGTTTGTAGCTTTCTAAAGCTTTCACAAAAATTATCAGCTCAAGTATTTCTTCATTGTTGTTATTTCTTTTTAGAGTAACTGGTAACTACATATGTTGAGGAATGTGTGTAATCTATCTATACCTGGTGCTCTGTGTACTGTCATCACTCTTATTTAGAGAACTGAATGCAGGTTTGCCTGGTGCAATGGTATCCTTAGCAATATATCTAAACCCCTTAACTCACAGTTGTGTCTTACAGAAATGTTTGCTCATGTTATGCTTGCTGCCAGCATGGCTATGGCCTCCTTTTACTGCGGGGGACCTACAGACAATGTGACTGGACTGGTATAGGCTATGTAGGTCTGTGCTTCTGGATATTTCTGTAGTACACCGTAGCCAGTGAGGTCCCAGAAAAAGAAGTCGAGACTTCAGCTTCAGAAAGTGCTTCCAAATGAGCCAGAATAATCTGAAAAACAAAACAAATATAGGTAGATTTCCAGATGAGAAAAGAAAAGGAATTACAATGATGATGTTATATTAAAAACTCACCACCACCCCTGCAATACCTTCCAGCCAATCAATCAGAAATGTCCCAAAAACTGCCTTCAGAATATAGCCAAGGTGACTCTAGATGCCTAAATTCATGATTGAAAGAAACATCTCCACAGTTTTGCATATGCATTTATGACTTCAGGGTAGAATTTTGAAATGGCCAGGGTAACACCTGGATCTCCCCTAGAGATCCCAGCAGATGACTGTGTTCAAAATGTGGCCACTACAGACTGATAACCAGATTTATTACACAATTTTGTTTTGAAGTCATGGTAGGAACCCAACCTGCTTGGAGAAGCACAGGAGTTAAAGGACTTTGATTGGAAGGGGAGACCCAGCTTGAAACTGAGAGTGTTTAAATGTGCATCTCCTAGGGGTGTACCAACAAACAGCATGCGCAGGGTAAAACAAAAGGGATTTTTCTCTTTTCTTCTGCTACTGAGGAGATGAGAATGAAAGATTAATGCGGCCAGATGGAAAGTAGCTATTATTTCTGGTTTCTCTTAAGTGAATTTCTTTTCCATTTTAATATTAAGTAACCATTGGAATAAAAAAAGACTTTGTTTGAAAAAAAAAAAGAAAAAATGTAGGTTTTTAATGTACTTGCCTCTGGTTGATCTCCAGAGGAAGATTTTTTTCATCTATATATTGGTTCATCCTGATGATATGTCAGTCATTTCTGTTGCATACAAGAGGCATGATTTTACATATAGCTTCTGTGTTCTCAGAGAGAACAATTATTTGCTTTCCTTCAGGGTGTTTTCATACCAAATATCTTATTCTAAATTGTAAAAATGTATCATGTGTATATGAGATACAATGCTTACCAAGCAAATCAAGCAAATATTTTTTTTTCTTTTTTTCTTATCCCCTACTTTAAAAAAAAAAAAAAACCAAAATAAACAAAATCTTAAGTATTGAATTGCAAAAGATAAGTACAAAAATAGTTTTTATAATGATTGTGATAAATGTTTAACACATGCTAAATATTATAAATACAGAGGGATAGGCAAAAAAAATAAAAGGCGTGAGAATGGAAAAGAGGAGTTTTGATTTCATCAAAGGTTTTGGAATCTCAAATGTAGAAGTCTCTTTTTTCCCCGAAGTCCATCCTGATTTTCTCAGTGCCATAGGAGCATCCCTTTCAAAGTTGTAATCCATTTTTAATACCTGCCATAGGTCCCAAATTTTAACTTGAGAAATAAGATGGGTTTAGAAATATTAAATAGCCAAATTAGTAAGCTAGTAATAAGCTTATAAGATCAAGTTAAAGCAAATTGATTGGAGATATGTATAGCAATCAACAAAATTTCTTTGTCAGTTGCAAGATTAAATATTACAAAACTTGCTGACAAAAAGGGGAAATGAACAGAAACTGTCAATACATATTGGGTGGACTTTCCCCTCCCGCCTCCACTTGTCAGACTTTATTTACAGAGTCCCCTCACACTCATAACTCGATACCAAAAAGAGTTAGTGTGGTATGCTGGGTGATAGGTGACCCTGCGATGGAGGTGTCTGCTGTTGCTGTTCCATTGCTAAGTCAAAAGCAGCAAAACTGTGCAATTTAGAACCTGGGGGTGTGCAAATGGCTGGAAACTCAGTTCAAAAGCCTGGCTTTCAGCTCACCATGAAAGAAAGTGATTCATCGGGAATCATGCATAGTCAAGCCACTTTTAAAGGTGTTGCCTTCAGTATGATTCAGCACTGACTTTGTTTAGAAGAAGGTCCTGTAAAATGATGAACAATTGTTTTGTACTCAGGGGGAGAGGAAAGCTGGTGTTCCAAAAATGAAGTTCTGAAGAGTGTGAGACTTGGTTGGTTACAGTAGAAGGGAAAAAAGGTCCCGTATAAATACACGTTATTTTTCTCAATGTTCCTGGGATGCAGGTATGTGATCTCCTCCTGCCACAGGATTTTCCTGGCTGTTACTGTTCATGGGAGAAGTTGCCTATGTTTTAACAGAAACATTCCCTGTTACCTTCAGGTAACTTTGGAGTAACATGCTACAGGATGGACACTTGCCAAGGTATTGCACTACAGTGGATAGTGTAGACCAGGGAAAGCTGAGGGTGTTGTGATGTTTTCACATCACTGAATGGAGACACGTTTATGTTCACCTCTTGCTTCAAAATTAGTCCTCTTCAGAGAGGACCCTCTTAATAGTGAAACAGTAACTTTCCTAACAAACCAACAAGCCTCATTATTTAAATTTTCTCCAAAGCATTTAGTCCAGCTCTGTTCTCTCCTAATTATGATTTAACTTAAAGCTCAGGAACTGCTTTTGTTTGAGCATCTTGTAATGTTCTTAGCTGTAACAGAACGACACTTTTCAAAATGAAGTACCTAGAGCCTAGCTATGTTGCTGCCAAAGGAAGCTTTATTCCTCAAGAGTTGGCCAGACTGTCCTCGTAGTACCTACATGGAGGGATCTTCAAAGGCCAGCTAAGCCAAAGGATGCCAGTGCTTTGGTCGCTAAAGCCCTCCAGCACAACCACTCTAGCACAGGGTATTTTTAACTCTTGTGGCTAAAGCAGATTTACACACTTGCTATAGTGAGGTACAACTCTGAACTTGGTTAAAATAATTAAGGACTACTAGAATACAGTTTTGTATGAAGCCAATTATTTTTGGGTGATATAATAAATTAGAATTTTTGAACTAAATAAGTTTATGAAAAGAGCGTATCAATTTGCGCAATAAGAGAGCTTGAGGAGTATTGATTGAAATAAAACAAAACGATCCCCATATAAATGTACATATAAATGTACAGTTAGAAATGTGGGTATATGGCTATTTTAATAAGTATAATAACTATAATAAAAATAACAACTCTAGCATCTGTGGTGGTAAGGATTAGAAGGGTGATTCTCTTAAAAGCTTTATTTTTCCATGCTGGTGAAAGTTTGAAAAATCATTGGTATCTTTTCTCCAATTCAATAATAGTAAACCTAAAGATTGCAGTGAGCCACTAAACTGCACTGTGGGAATTATTTTTTGTTGATGATGATAAAAACAACTTTTTTTCTGTTGTGTTAGAAGCATGTGTTCATTTTACACTTGTAAATAGTCAAAGCTGAGTCTTTAAAGATGACTATGGAAAAACAGAAAGAAAGGATTCTGGTAAAAAGTAGCTAAATTAGGACAGCACAATCCTGCTCACCTACTACCTGAGTCTGTAGGATCCTAAACTCCTACAGGAGTAGCCACCTTCTTTTTAAACCAGTCTCTCTGGTCGTCGTGTCTGCTTGAGTTATAATCCCCCCCACAAGATATGTTTCTGTCTAAGCCTCTTAAGGATTCCTAGGTCCAGAAGGGGCTCTCGAAGCACACCCATGGCATACCAGTGAGATCAAACCCAATCCCAACATGCACTGGCAGCTTTTTCTTTCCACTGAAAAGGAGTCAGGTTGAGCAGTGGTTTTCCTTTTGTGTAATACTCCAGTGGCGAGAGTGCTCATTCAGGCACTGAAGTGGGTATGTGAGGCTTTCCTCTGCCTGGAGGGCCTCGCTGCTGGCTTAGCAGCTTTTCTGGGGATTTCCTTTTGCTCTTGCAATTGAAGCTGTGCTTAATTCAACCCTTCCGCTAACAGGCCTCAGAGGTGATTATTCAGGACTCAGGATTACTTTCTAGGAGACAGAGTCAGTTACTGAGATGCTGCACGAGCCTGGGCAGAGATCAAATCGAACGGCTCTGTAGTAGCTGACTGATGGGATGCATTCACACAGGTTGCCAGTGGAACATTTGGTATGATTGTTTATTTCTCATAGCATGGTTGTTATGCTCATTAAAAGAAAAGCGATCCTTCTGGACAAATCAGTCCTGTACTCTGATTGGCTTCACTTCTTTACACGAGTTATAAATAGAAGTAAAATATTTTATGGCAGAATATGTTCATTTTGCTGTTAGCTGGATTGGAGGATGGTTGTTTTTCTGCTTTCATGAATTTAATAGCTCGTTCAAAAATAAAGCTGCTGGTAATGTAGCTATAATTTAATTTCAAAATAATAGACTCAAACCATATCACTTAAGTGATGAACACACATGCATTTCAAGCCTTTTAAAGATTATACTTGAGCAAGCCTGGCATTACTACATGAGCACTAGGAGGACTGAACTAATAAACTCCTCCACCCAAACTTCCTAAAAGAGCCCAAAGAAACTGGGAGGCATAGTCAGTTTTACAGCACTGCTGGCACTAGAACCTCATAAAGAGAAACTGATGTAACACCAACTACCAGTTGTGGGTAAAATATGTGGTTTTACAGAACTAAGAGTTTTTTGTACATGTGTAAATAAGTAATTAATGAAACCCATTCAGATTGCAAGTGCTGGGAGAAGACAGAGAAACCAGCCTATTCCTAACTGATCCAGTCCAAGCAATGTTGAGCTAAATCACTAAACCCCAATATTTAACAGTTTCTTTACACTTTCCCTTGTAAACCAACATTTACTAATGGCAGCAATTGTGTATGTAAGGTTGTATTTTTGGTAGAAATGAATGCTGTGGATACTTGCTTATACGCTTGTAAAACGCTGCAAAGAATGCAAGCATAATGTTAATACAATTCCTCTCTAGTGCTTCAATAAGATATTTAAAAACAAAATCTCTGAAAAGTTAGAGAAGTAAACGTGTTTTTGCTTGCTGGTCAGTATGTTCTAGCAGATATTTGGGCAGTAAGATAGGGAAATTTGTTAGAATTATGGAGGGTGAAAGGATTAAAGGGAGAGAGAGATAATTTTTTTTCTCCAGAATTATAAACAAATTACTGTATCAGTGGCTATATAATAATAAAAAACCAAGGTGTCTAGCAAGTAATGAATTCTGAACTTTGGAAATGTTTTCCATTTTTGTGGAAACAGAATGCTGAAATAGGTAGGAGTTGTTTCACTGTCTGGGCATCTTTGGCACAGGACTAGAATATTTGGGCAGTTAGGAGAATTTGGCTCTGTGCAGCATTTTACAGCCACACTGCTGCAGTGGAGGTTGCTCTGGGGGACCAGAAATGAGTCTGCAGAGGACACACACAGAGGAGAAGAGCTGCTCCCTTGTCCTCACTCCTTGTATCTGCTCACTCACACATGTGCAAACACACACATACATGCTGCACACATACAGCACATGGAGAAAACTTTTAACCTTGCCTGAGCCAACTAGATTTGTAATTGTCTGCTTGAGTTCCATGATCTCTGATGGGAGAGGTGGGGACTGGAAATGCATGTGTTCACTCGTTCTCTTCTCAGGGTCTCAATTTTTATGCTACCAGGGATTTGCAAGGCCCAGAGGTTGTGGCATATGTGACTCATGAGTCCTACCAGCTGTCTCCAAAACCTCTCTGCTTCTGCTCCTTTATGCCTATATGTAAGCACCCACACACATATGTGCATCTGGGCCTACAGCAAAGGATGTGTATGCCAGTAACATTTTTACTAAACAGCTGCAAAATTTATGTGGGGCTTCAGACTATCAGTTACATTTGGATTGGGGGTCAAGAGCTTTGACATCAAAATCCATCTTAATGGGTAAGATGGGGAACACACAGGTTTGAACCAACCTGTGACCAACCACACTGTCTAAAGATTGCCATATTCCTTGGAGTGGTTCTGGCAGATGGGAGCTGTTGATCTCCCAGGTAGTGCCTGGGTTTTTTTGATGGGTGTTGGGGATCAATTTACCAGTGTAGATGTAATGGGGGTGACTGAAAGAGCCAAAGGGGAGAAGAATAAAAAGGGCTAGAGAGGAGTCTGTCATGTTAGTGAGGTAGAGTAAAAATTAATACACCTTAAAAAGTAGGACCAGTAACCTGGCTTGATGTTTCCAGTAAGGTGTTTTAAGAAGCATAGACAACCCCT
Source organism: Dicrurus megarhynchus (assembly GCA_013399195.1). NCBI lineage: Eukaryota > Metazoa > Chordata > Aves > Passeriformes > Dicruridae > Dicrurus > Dicrurus megarhynchus. The sequence goes on along the minus strand of VXAD01007924.1, from coordinate 383,433 downwards.
TTTAGGCTGCCTTAACATGTGACTATCCAGATGGTTTGGCTTTGCTTCTGACAGAGATTTTTACCTCTGTCACTAACCTCTGTACATGCAAGAATAAAGGCGTAACACCAAACCTGCATATATATGTAATGTAAAACAGAAATTACATAGCAACTCTCTTGGATGAAGATTTAGAAGAACCTCTGAGGTTTTCAAATCCATGTTTCCTAAATCTGACTCTATATGAAGAAACAGTGCTGAACAAATCCTGCTATTGCATTTTTTTCCAAAAGTAACTCCAGAAAAATAAGAGACAATATAAAAAAATGGATTTATGAATGCTTCTCAGTGTCTTAGTTACAATGCTTGCTCATACATATATTATATACTTTCATGGAAGAACACTTTTGATGAGAGGCAGAATACCATAAAATCTCAACTGTTTTCTCACTCCATTTTGTATTCCCTGCTGTTTGGCACCCACTCGCACATTAGCTTGCCAAAAGAGTGGCTTGACAATTAGGTATGTTAGTACAATTATGCATTTTATAAACTATGCAAAATAATGCCCTCGCTGGTATGCTGAATAATCTTTTATCTCACAGCTTTTTGAAAATAATTTTGTAAACAATGGCCCTATTGGTATGATAGTGCAGTACACAAGCATTACCAAAGGGGAACCATATCTTGTGCTTCAGGCAATAAACAGTCTGCTGTGTCCTAAAGAGGTGGTTACAGTCATTCATCACCAAAGTATCCGAGGACTTTCCAAGTGTGTCTAACATCTGGTATTGTTTGCTCTCTTACTCCTTTCCCACAGTGAAAATGTGTGCAGCAAAGTATCTCAGTTTAGACTTTAGAACTGGTCTGTGTCTCCTTGCTTATATTTTTTAGAGAAAATATAGCCAAGAAAGAGTCTTTTTTGGAGAATGGTCTTCTCATTTGATGAGGGAGTTTATTTCATGGATTTGGCCCCCAGTCTTCCCAGATTTATATCTCTGCTAAAAGATAAACCTTGGCTTTATTGTGGAGAAAATCATAGTGCTGGACTATGTTAACTGATTATCAATGTTCTTTCTACTGCTTTGGATGATTTTGTGCTGGGGCCTGTGTCTATTCTAAACCCTGACAGCAGAAACCAAGACGTTGGATTTAATTTCTTTTTCTTTCTGTAGCCAGCTCAGGTTGAGAAGGACTATGTATGGTGAGTTCGTGATAGCTTTTATTTCCTGAGCAGGTCTGCTTTAATGTCTGGTACTAGTTAGTACAGACCTGGTATGCATTTCAGTTTGCTGCCTTGGCTGCAGGAGCCGGAGATACTGAATGACTGCAGACTGGACTACAATGCCAAGCACCTTCTCTACTTTCTCTGCAGTTTTACTTCATTCCCATCACTGATTTGTTTTTCCCTTGTTTATTATCCTAGTTATGGTCACTTTCATCATTCTTGACTTCAAATCCTTATGTTTTTGTAGTTCCTGCCTTGGCTTCGTGTTATTTTGCTGATTTCATATAAGGAGGAGATTAGTAAGGCACTAATGGTGCAAGGTTTCTTCTGGGCCACTTCAGTGATAGAGAACCTACTTTGCTATTTTTACTCTCTGGAAAATTTTCTTCAATACCTGCTGCTTCCACAAGTAAAGAGCTGCCTGAGTGGTTCCTCAGCCACGGTGAAGGATCACCCTGTTAGCCTTAGTACAAAATACTGAGCAGGATAAGGCTGTTTCGGTGCCCTGATTTAAAAAATCACCAAGGAAACAAAGTGCCAGGTGGTTTGTCAGCCACAAAATGAGTTGTAGCACAAGTAGGTTAAGGTAAGATATTGCAAACCTTATATAAAAGGAATATGGAATCAAAGAAAACTGTACATCAGTCTGTGTAGAGTTAGTTTGTCCTCTACCATGCAAAGTTATCAGGTTACAACTGCATAAAACAAACCACTCTCTAGCCTTGAGAAACTACTTGGATTCTTTCTCATTCCCCCTATTTTTCTTTCTTCTTCCCTCCTCTCTTCCTACCCCTTGATCCTCCTTGCAACCTCCACCCAGGCTGCCCAGCAAAACTGTGGACCCTCTGTCCTTGGAGGCATTCAAGATGTGGCCAAGCAGAGCCTGAGCGACCTGCTCTGGCTGCACCTGCCATGGTTTAGGTGAACTGCCCCACAAGCCCCTCTCAACCTGGACAGTTCTGGGATTTCACTGAACTGGCTGCTACACGAGACGAGATGCAGTGGTAAAACAATCAGTTCAGAGCCATGTGTTTAACCTCCTCTTCTTTAGAGGCTCCTGTTGTAACATAAACCTCTTCCTTCCTGCCCACACCTTTAAAGGTTATTTTATAAAAGGCATATCATTCTGAAAAGGGTTTTTTTTTGCTGTTTTATTCACTGCTCTCATTTTGTATTTCATATATTCATGGAATGAGTAATCTGTAGCAATTGAGGATATTATATTTTATTTACCACATCAGAGTCATCTGTCATGCATTTTGCACATCTATTTAACATACTTTCCTACTTTTGTCGTTCTGTTTATTCTGAATTCTAATAGGAAGCGAACTTAAAGCCGAGAAACCTAATATTGTCTGACTGAAATCTTTGTGCTTGTTTTGCATGGCCTAACATGCAGTCTTGCTTGGACTGTCACATTGCCTTACATTTTGCATGGTTATTAATAATTAATCCAAAATTCTTTTAGGTTTTTAGGTTTGTTTAAAGCCATATTTTGCATAAATGCCTTAAAGAAACAGAAACTTGCCAATGGAAATGAGGTAAAGATTAATTTTTTTGCTCAAACACTTCGGTTTTGAAGAAATCAGGTAAAATAATCCCTAACAATTCTTTAAGAAATGTAAAAGAAGGAAAGATGGTATGACTCTGGAATGTAATGTAAGTTTATATAATTAATTAATTCTACATATCTGAGTGGACAATTAGGTGTTTCCCAGCCAGGAATCTTCTTTTGCTTCCTCCAGATAACTGGGATGCTGGCGATTATCAGCTATAGCTTGGGAAGGCAGCTATCGGCTTGGGAAAGCAGATCATCTGTGCTTAGCACAAAATGGCATATTGCAAACTGAAAAGGACCTAAAAATCACACCCTCTGTTTCCCTCCTCCCCTGAAAGAGGGCTCAGGACTGCAAAACTGCTGCAGAGACATGTCTGCTACTGCTGCTGCTCTGTTTTCTCTCCAGTGTCTATGTTCTATACCTGTAAATAGATTTCCAAAGTGTTGTGTTGACTTTGCTTTTGATACTGTGAAGTTTTCCAGATGTTGTTGTGCTTGGTAACAAGTATTTCTAGAATGATCCTTGCTAAGTGTTAATGTCTGTTAGTCTCATTTTGTTTCCCCTCTCTTGTCCCTTAGTCTTTCTCAGTCTCATTAACACAGGAATCATGAAGAGTATTTGAATTACCACAGCTCTTTTTGGGAAGGTTGAATTTGACCGGTTCTACAAAAAAGCATTTTATGATTGAAAGGCTTCACCAGACACATTAGTAGTCTCAAAGGCAATATTCTTTCTTGCATACAAGTAAAACAAACACTGCACTTAATGTGTCCCTTAAAAACTGCGTAACACTGAAAAAAACCCAAACCAGGTAATAGTGGCACTGAGGTGAAGTATTTCAAACAAAACCACAGAGATAATTTACCCAGGTGCAACAGTAGCTGGCTGAAAACAGATTTATTTTCCAATGTTTGGGAATCCTCACCTCCCTTTTGCTCATCCCCACAGCAGTTATTTCAGTGAGATCAGGTGGCTGTGCACACATCGTCTTTGCTATCAGGTGCAAATTGCAATGGTTTGAGTAGAAGTAACACGAGGAAAGAGCAGTTTGATAGGGGTATGGTGGAAGAAACAGAGGAGGGTAAAAAGCTGTGGTCCTTCCCTCCCCATCTGCTCCTCACAGACCACCAGCACAAGAAGTGCTGCAATTTCTTCTCTCCAGTCAATAGGTACAGTCAAATGTAAAACGAGAAAGAAATGTTCTCTTTTCAATAAAGCAAACAGCTTCCAACCAGGAAGTGCAGAACCACCATTGCTGGACAGCCAGCACTTCCACTTTTGACCCTATGTTTTATCTAGTGAGAAAGCAGAAGGCAGAAAGGGAACAAGTTGTTTCTGGCAACCTTTTAACTCCTTTGATAAGAATTCACCAAAATTGAACCAACCGAAGTAATATGAGTGAGACACTGTTTTTTCAAGCCAATAAGAGTCTAAAAACTTCAGAAGCTTTTGCCAGTTGTCTAACTTTACTTTTCCAAGGTACACTTAGAGGAAAGTTTTCAGCTAGCACTAAATTTGCAAGACCACCTCTTTGAATTAGTTCTAAGGTGTTGTAAAAGCTTTTATTTTTGCAGTAAGTAACATCAGTTAATTGATAGGTACATCCACATTAGGTTTCCGGATCCTGGCCTTTTTGAATGTGAGAGTACTAATCATCAGACATTACCTTCCCACTCAGATGCTGTCTTGAAAAATTGTTATGGGCAACTTTCATTATAGGAGGCATCTGCTCTCAGATTAAATCATTCTGTAGCCTTTCTATTAATTTGGTCTCTTTGGTGCTACCAGACAATCACATAACCTTGACAACCACAGCAACAAAAATAGACTTTTCTGTCTGTGGCTAGAGATGATTACACACTCTCCAGTTGTATTACAGTGACAAGACTGGATCACAGTTTTACAACGTTATGTTTTTGTGCTAAAGCATATAATACTGAGAAAAAAAAAATAATAATACCTGAGAGTGCCTTCAGTATAAAGCATGTTAGCACATAGCTTATAAAGATACTAGAAATATAGGGTTTTTTTTGAATCACTTTCATACAACCATCAGGGTCCAAACAGAGAATATACGGGGTAGAAGCCTGGAAAATGGCAGCCATAAAATGAGAAAAAGAGGAATGTTATATTCCTAAACAGAAAAGCGCTGACTAGCAGTTTTGGGGTGGTATTTTTGGTTTTTAAGTGTCCAACAATCATTTCTATAGCATGTTATGTTGAAAAGGGAAACCTACCAGTAACACGGATTATATGAGGTAGGGGAGCTATTTTGGCAATCATCTGGAGCAGAATTTCAATGCCTGGTTTCTCTTATGGTTTCCTCGCTTGGAAGTGGGATTCAATCTGAATGAAAGTGATGCCCCAAGCAACTTTCCCATGGACATTTCATTGCCTGAGGTTTAGCAGCTCTGACAAGAACATGTTTTGGCTAGGGGTAGTGAAAAGAAATCTTACTCTGTCAGCTAATAGTCCCTCAGACTGAACAAAGGGATGGTCTCTTGTGGAGGAGAGGGGGGCCACCATAAAGACAGGGACAAAAACTGAAAGAGAAGCAAAATGCCTTCAGGTCATCTTGTGTAATTTTTCAAAAAAATTTAGATTAAAAGCAATGACTCTTCTTATTCCTCCTGCCCTTTTTTCTAGTCTATCACATTTCCAGGAATTGTTAATGCAGGCAGGCCCTTTGTGTTGCACTGCTGTAGGAGAAGGTAGTGTGTGTAACTTGATGTGTGGGAGTGGAGGTTTTTTTAAATCAATTTAATCAATTAAAAAAAAAAAAAAAACAACAAAGCAAAATCGCAGAACTAAAAACACCCACTCTTTTCCAAGTGTTTTCTTCTCAGAATTAACATATGTGTCTGTAAAGGAGTGATGCAGGACTTTGCATGATCTCATCTAGTGATAACTTTTTTATCTCCAATTCCCAAAGACACCAGGAGAGGCCAGGGCATGGTTTACCGGCTGTTAATACCTACTCTCTAGGTCCTGCCAACTGCCTTCAGCTGCACAAGCCATCCTTTAATGGCCTCATAAAATGTACCCTGGTGTCTCTTTGGAGTTTTAATATGCTCTGCTATGTGACAATTTCATCTTTAGAATATAAAATCTTTCAATACAGTTTTTATAATGGAAGAATATGACTAATTGCTTTAATAGATGGTAAAGAGTATTGGCTAAATCAAAAGGATTTGTTGCACTTTCTTATTTTAAAAATATTTCTGATTCATGTATTGTAAAGTAGAATTCCTTGTAGTCAATGTCAACATCAGCCAATGTTCCAGCCCAATGCCTGGATGCTTGATCTCTTAAAACTTACTCAGAACTTGTTCTGCCTTGTTTCATCTGATATTCTTATCCCTTCAGCTTAGCAGCTGGACCCAACTGTTTTTTTTCACCAGTACTGGTGTTTCTTCAAGCTTTTATTTTGGACTACTGAAGTCATAGCTACAAAAAGGCAGTGGAAGGTGGGAGGGTCACAAATTTGGAACTGCAGTGTGCCTTTATTTATTATAAATTTCATTACAAAGTACTAAATATGAAATTGGTCCAAGCACCCAAAACACCCTGTCAAAGGTTAATTGCATCAGGATGATGCTTTTATAAAATTCTCCTAATCAGACACCATATCAGTCACCATAATTACTAATTTCTCATTTCAGTGAAAAGTAGACAAAATGGAGATTATTAAAACTATGTTTTACTTGGCTTCCATAAAGGCCATACTGTTATAAAATGAATTAACTTGAAATCTCATTGCTTAATTAAGTGAAAATGCTTAATTTGTTCTCACTTCACTATTCAGATTTTGTGTATATAGGCAAAGAGAGTGTGGTGGATAGATTAAAATAAAAGGAAAAGTCTGTTTGAAACTTAGTCTTTAGTCTCTAACACTCTCTGAATTTATTTATTACTTGTAAAGGCATTTATGACAGTTTTCTAATGCTGTTTTTTCTCCTTCTCTTTTACTCCTCTTTCAGTTATCCTTAGTTTTTCTTCAGTTACAAGATACATATAATGGGATACTGGATTGTTCATGTAATAAGGACACTTCTGGGATCTAGTTGAAGATTAATGATCCACCACAAGGGTTAAAACAACCTGCTAATGTTAAGTGTATTATGATGGGCTGCAAAGAAAAATTTATCTTTCTTCACTTCCATCCTTTAAAAAAAAAAAGCTAAAAAATTTTAAAATCTTGACTTAAAACCTGAAATGCAACAAAATAGATAGGTCAGGAGATAGCACTTGCAGCAATTTAGGATTAGATGTGGTTTCATATTATCCCTAAGTCATGGATCAGAGGAATAAATCTCTTTTTCAATGTGTGACTTCAGTGGTGGTCATAAATAGAGGATATAGGTTGGGGCAGATATTCCACTGATACAAACTGTTAGATCTCTGCTAAAATCGACTGGACTCTGGCAATCTGTATCATGTGGAGGCCTTGCACAGCGTCTCCAGAAACATACAGAGAAACAAAACCATGCAAAACAATGCAGGAAACAAAACCATCTAATGTTCTGCTGGAGGAAGAATTTTGAGGCATTGCTTGAATTGGCCTAAGTAATAAAATGAGACCTAAGGGTAAGAGTGGATTAAATAGGAAATAAAACCCTTCTGGAAGCAAGTTGTGATAGATTATGGAAAAGTCACACAATGGAACTATTACTGCAATGATCACTGGTTTGGTTGGATTCAAAACAGTGAGTCCCATGAGAGATCATGAATTTGAAATTTCCTATGTACCTTTGTTTGCTACAAAACTTAATTCTTTATTTTGTTCTTTATGGTATATAAAATAACTTGAAATATCACTCTAAAAGACTTGAAGGTATTTCAAAACACAGAGACTGCAGGAGGTAAGCTGACATTTTTTCCAGAGTGGTGACAGGAGAACAAAATCCTCAAAATTTGTGTTTTAATAGGTCTTTTCATTTGAAAAAATGATAAATTTTTATTGGATGACTTATACGAGCAAATAGTGATTACTGTACACACGTAAATGATCCCTGCTTAAGTCCACAATTGAGAGTTGCAGTCACCTTAAAAAAAAATCACTGGTGGCTTGCATTATCTCACGGAATGTGTGTACGTTAGGGGTTTATTGTAATCAATAGAAAAGTTCTTGCTAATAGAGGACCAAAATTAAATAATTTAGTGCACTGTTTAATGCATTTGCTGATTCTGTATGTGAAATTGTCTAAGTTAGCATATACACAAGGGAGTTTCTCATTCTTTTTAGTGGAATCTTGCCATCCTAAAAAAAAAAAAAAAGTCAGGCTCCTATGATCTTACTGATCCAAGTGCCCTCTTAATTAAGCTTTCACTGAATCAAACTTAATATCTTTGTCAAATAAGGTCGCACTTCTATGTATCAGTGTCAAAGCTACTAAAGATAGTTCACTGCTGAGACAGAAGGGGAGGAAATAATCTTTCTACAGCTGGGAGGTAGCATCACTTGTATGAAAATCTTTGGATCAGAAAGGGTGTTTGTATTCAGGAAAGAAGTATTTTCTCATACAAATACTATTTGAAGAAGGAAAAGACTCTGGACAGAGTGCAAAAGTGTCTCATCTTACAGCTGTCCTGAAAGGAGACGTCTTCTGGTAGATTATTCTCACTGCAGCTGAACATGGAAGTGCATGCAGAGAGTCAATACAATGACACACCATGTTGTAGCTGACAGCTCCCACTAAGTGATATCTGGGAATAAAGTATTTGTACATGAAGCACATTGTGATATTTTTCTCAGAATACTGATACCTTCATTTTTAAGAATAGTTAGAACAATCTTCTGTGAATTTGTAGAAATGTTTTCCGAAAGCATGTTACCTAGGATTTATTCCTCAGTGATTCAATTTAGCAGTCTTCCAGAACTCCTGAAAACAATTTTGGTGTGTTGTAGTATCAGGCTAATTATTGTCAACAAACTGTGTGATGTAACTTATCTCCTTTCTTTATGATCTCTGACTGTGCTGAAGAGTCCAGGGCTAGCACGACATCCTGCTGAATCCCACTGACGTGCCTGTGCACTGCAGACACCTGCTGCCCTGTCTCACCTCTATCTCTTAACTGGGTGTAGTGGGCTCAGTTTGTAAACCGGGCAGAAACACCAATTTAGTGTAGTGGTTTGGTTCAAAATATCCATTACTTATTTTCCTTCTGTGAGATAAGAATTAGGAGAAAGCAAAGCAGGCACAGAACTTTAAAGAATATACAGAAGTTTATTAACAGAACTAAAAGGAAGAAAAAAAAAGTCAGACTAAACCTTCAGAACACCTCTCTTCCCCCATCTTTCTCCCTCCTCCCACCGACAACGTAAAAAAACAACCCTCGAGATTTTTCAGTCAGTTTACCACCTCTATAATAACCATTCTCAGT